>JAJOOF010005595.1:0-25538 GCA_029582545.1 Solanum lignicaule
TTTTTATATACAGCTAAACAAGTTTCCGGTAACTTCCGAAGCACATTTTTAAGAACTTTTTGGGTCAAATTCAAATATAATCATTTCATTAAGTTCTCGACTCCAAACTCACATGTGAGGCTCTAGTTTCACTCTATCATTTTCCGAGTCGTTACAGTGATTTCCGCTGCGATGAAGAAAAAATGGGGTCGTTGTTCGCCGCATACTGCTTGTTGTTCTCGTGTGGTGAGGAAGAAGAAGTAGAGTGGGGTCGGTCGGGTTTGGCCGGGAATTATTTGGTGTTTGTTGGAATAGGTTCTTCTTTTATTTTGGAATTGGCTGCTGGTGTAAATAAGAATTGGGCCTCGGAACTAGTTGCTGGAAATTTGAGGCAATTATGGGCTGCTGAAAATTTAGAAGTAGGGCCTAAATTGGTTTCTTGCAAAGGGTTGAAATAAATCAATTAGGAGTAATAGCCCAAATAAATTTCAATGGTAACCAAATCGAATTCAATCGATGAATTTGGTCAAAACTTAAACAAGACGAATTAATACAAATTAATTAATGAACTTCTTACTCTTAACGAAATAAAATAATTAACTTAATTATAAACTAACTGATTTGATTAACTCAAAATTATAACTATAATTTACATTAAACTAAATTAAAAAATATTTGACTAAAATGCAAAATATTTTTGAGATGATTTTCGACTATTCATAATTTGTACATAATTATATAAAAACATATTTATTATTACAAATTAAAAAGCGACAAAAATTACTTCAAATACTTGAAAAAATATTTTGAACTTTATAAAAATAATTATTTCAAATTGTTTGGAATTTATGAAGCTCGATGATTAATTTATATTGTGGAGGTCCAAAATTGGGTGTCAACAACAGTATGGTCCCATGTAAGTACATTGTCTGCCTGCGTAGGAGATACCCGGTTCCGCACTAATAGCCAGAAGAACTTGGCCACAAAATTCAGTGTGGCCTTCTTGATCCCTAAGGTCGGGGTGCTGACCCACTCGGTTAACTCTCCCGCCAGTGTAATACGGTCTCCCTATTCTCTGCACTCCGCTGGAACTCCTCGCTCCGCACGATGTCCCACTGTAGTCAAAATCGGCCGTGTTGAGTGCCCAAGTGTAGGTTGGACCAAAGAAGAATCGGCGGATGGTGGTCTCAGATTTATCCACAGAAAACCCTCGCACTAGTGTAGCCGTGAGTGGTGCCTGGGCTCTGGACTTGGCATTTTTATGAATAGAGCCTCAGAGAGGCTGCGTAGGAATCATAGAACTCCCTCATGATATCCTCGCTATATGTCCCTGGTTCCCGGGGCATCCACTCACACTTATGTTGTTAGAAGAGCCGGTGGATGTCGGGCATGGTATGCAGGCTGCCTGTGAGTACCCGGCGCTCCTCAATAATCATCTGGGCCATCATATTCTTCTCAGTCATCATAATAGCATCCCTGTATATCTGCCACTGACCTTCTGCACACCACATGTTTGGATCCTCCACAATTGGGGCAGGGTTGGTGTTCGGTGGCACTGGAATATCCCCCGCACTAGTAGCCTCCTCAGACGAGGCAACCCTACCATGTGAACTTCAGCCGGTTGCAGAGCCAGAAGCAGACCCGGAAGCAGAGGGGGACTCAGAGCCGGAAGCAGACCCAGCCGGTGATTCGATCAGTGTATCCTCCTCATCAGACTGGGAGACAGTGACTACATGGGGAACCACCTTCTTGGATTGATTCTGGATAGTCCAGGGTGTTATGGGGAATGTCCTTCCAGTGGGGGGGAGGGACATATGCGGGGTCATTCTCCACATCAGTATCTTCGTCAATTAGCCGACGAGTTGGTGCTGTTGATTTGGACCTACCCTTTGTGGCGACGACCAGAGCTTTCTTCGGAGCCATGGTACCTGTGGAAGCATAATTAGCACCAAAATAAACTAATAACATACTCGAAAAAATTTTAGAACCAAGAATGAACCAAAACAATTACTAAAAAAATATCTGGGCAGTAGCTGAACTGCTGACCCACGGTGAGTTCCTACGGTTCGTGGATGGATCCACGGTCCGTAGGTCCCCTCCGTAGATCAGAGTACCCAAAAGAGGGGCCTCTGATGTAAACCATGGATGTGCAAAATGGTTCGTAGATCGAACTACAGACTGTAGTCCACTTCCGTGGTTCCACACTTAGCATTTATTGGTTGTGTGCAGATCCACGGCCTTGATCTACGGTCCGTAGATTGACCTACGGTCCGTAGATGGGATCTCGTGGGTCAAGTATGTGCCAGGTATCAGACAAGCCTCCTGTTTAAACCATTTTTCGACAATTTCAATATTCAACCTAAGGTTAATCATGCATTTCAACACAATTTATGGTAGTTCGTCATCCCTAGGGTTTCAATTACTTAGTATTTACCTTTTACTACATCAAAACTAGGAACCCTAAGTCGAAACTTTCATTTATACCAACTTTTTACTGAGTTATTCGATTACTAAGACTACACAATCACATTTTATCGTCCCATGGGTGTTTCTAATAGTAGTTCAACAAGTAATTTCATATAAAAACAACTCAAGGTCAAGACCACTTCGTGACTTCATGTATGTAACAATGAATACCGAAATTCAAAGTTAAAGTGAAGTCAGTTACCTTACAAGTATTGGAAATGGGTGATTGTGTTACGACAATGAACTCCTTAAACCTTTCGCTAGCCTTTCAACACCGAACCCGGACAATGGAATCGTTTGGAAATGGAGGTGATTATTTGGGAAGGGAGAAAAGGGAGACGGAAATATGGGGAAGTGAATGGGGAGTGATTTGGGGGATTTGGGGGATTTGGGGGATTAATGGAGGGATTTTAGGAGATGAAGGGGTTAGAAATGGTTGGGAGGGAGTTTTGAATGTGGGGGATGAACGTGAAATGAAGAGGTTTTAAATTAAAAGTTGTCCAGGTTGGGTCGGGCAAACCCTAGGTTTGGACCCACGAAACCTCGTCGACCGGCGTGGGACGCCATATTTCTGGAGAAGATATTCTTTTTCAGGAATGTGGTGACACTTTTACCTTCATTGTTAGAAAGCGCAATTGCTTCCACCCACTTCGAAACATAATCAACCACAACAAGAATATACTTCATCCTATGTGAGCTCACAAATAGATCCATAAAATCAATGCCACATACATCAAATAACTCTATCACCAATATCGGATTCATAGGAAGCTCTTGCCTCTTTGAAATTCCTCCTTCTCTTTGGCAACGGTCACAAGACTTGGCGAAATCATGAGAATCTTGGTGGATGGTAGGCCAGTAATACCCACACTGCAAAATTTTATGCGCAATCTGAATACCACTATGATGCCCACCAACAGGCAATGAATGACACGCCTCTAGTATACTCAACATCTCAACCTCCGGCACACATCGACGAATAATCCCATCAGCACAACTATGGTACAAATAAGGCTCATCTCAAAAGAACTTCTTCACATCATGCATAAACTTTTTCCTTTGGTGAAACGACAAATCCTATGGCACCAGATCACTTGCCAAGTAGTTAGCAAAGTCTGCGAACCAAGGGATCAGATCATGGGAAGCAGCCAATACATGTTCATTTGGAAAAACATTATTAATTTCAACTCTATCACCTAGCTTGAGCATAGCTTCTTCCTCCAATCTAGACAAGTGATCGGCAACCTTATTTTTTGTCCCCTTTCTATATTTCACCACAAAGTCGAACTCTTGCAGCAGCAATACCCATCTGATCAATCTCGGTTTTTCATCCTTCTTAGCCATCAAATACCTCGATGCAGAATGGTCAGTATGCACTATGACCTTAGTACCAAGCAAGTAGGATCAAAATTTCTCAAATGTGAAAACCACCGCAAGAAGCTCCTGTTCAGTCATTGTATAGTTCTTTTGAGCCACATTTAGAGATTTACTGGCATAGTAAATAGGATGAAGAATCTTCTCTCGCCTCTGTCCCAATACCACACCAAGCACCACTCCACTCGCATCACACATTACCTCAAACGGTTGCCCCCAATCCGGTGAAATAATGATAGGTGTGGAAACTAGCTTTCCCATCAACTGCCCAAACGCTCTCAAACAAGCATCATCAAACTCAAACCTACACTCCTTTTTGAGCAATTTGCACAATGGATGTGCAATTTTGGAGAAATCCTTAATAAACCTCCTATAGAAACCTACATGTCCAAGAAAACTTCTAACACCTTTAATAGAGATAGGTGGTGGAAGCTTTTCTATTACCTCGACTTTCACTCTATAAACCTCAATACCCTTCTCAGAAATTCGATGACCCAGAACTATCCCCTCATTCACCATGAAGTGGCACTTTTCCCAATTGAGCACAAGATTGCACTCTTCACACCGTTTCAATACTTCGACCAAATGGTCTAAACAACGATCAAAAGAGTCACATACCACAGAGAAATCATCCATAAGTACCTCAATAGTGTCCTCCACCATATCAGAAAATATCGACATCATATAACGCTGAAAGGTCGCTGGAGCATTACACAACCTAAATGGCATTTGTTTAAAGGCGAAAGTCCTATAAGGGCAAGTGAAGGTGATCTTCTCTTGGTCTTCCGGAGCTATAGAAATCTGATTGTAGCCCGAATAACCATCAAGAAAAAAAAAACAACCCTTACTCGCAAGTCGGTCCAATATCTTATCCATGAACGACATAGGGAAATGGTCTTTTTCTGTCCAAGCATTTAATTTTCGGTAGTCCATGCAGACTCTCCATCTAGTCACGGGCTGCATCAAAACAAGCTCTTTTTTTCACATTCGGAACCACAATCATCCCACCTTTCTTGGGCACACACTGAACAGGACAAACCCAACTACTATCTACAATATGATAAATAACCCCAGCATCCAACCACTTGATGATTTCCTTTTTCACTACCTCCTGCATAGGCGGATTTAGTCTTCTCTGATGCTCAATACTAGGCTTATGATCTGGCATGAGTTGGATTTTATGAGAACAAATGCAAGGAGGGATCCCAATAATGTCTGCAATAGCCCGCTTGAACCTCTTCAACACGGAAACCAATGCCTCAACTAGTGTCACATTCAAATATGCCGTAATGATGACCGGTAGAGTACCATCTCTCCCCAAGAATACATACCTCAAATGTGATGGTAGAGCCTTAAGCTCCAATTTCGGAGCCTCTTCAACTAAAAGTCTTGCGGGATGAGAGTCGCGATTCTTCATGTCTAACTCCAACCTCTTTGGTTTTGAACAGAATTCGAACATATCAAGTGCAACGACCAATTCATCATACTCTTCAATACCATCACCCTCAAAATTCATCATTACCGCTGCTAGTGCATCAACACCCAATCTCTCTTCAATAGGCACCTCATAACCACTCTCTACAATATGATTCACCACTGATACCGACTTGAGCTCACTACTCTGCTTCATGGATCTACAAATGTTGAAAGTTACCTCTTCATTATTCAATCAGAACTTCATCTTCCCTTTTTTCATATCGACCAAGGCACACCCAGTGGCAAGGAATGGTCTCCCAAGGATGATGGGAACCTCAAAATCAACCTCACAATCAAGTATCACAAAATCCTCCGGAAAGATAAAAGATTCCACTTTCACTAGTACATCTTGGAGCACACCAATAGGCCTCTTCACAGTTCTATCGGCCATGAGCAATCACATCACAGTCAGTTTTGGATCTCCCAAACCCAACTTCTTGTAAATGGACAATGGCATCAGATTAATACTAGCACCCAAATCACACAGCGCCTTAGCAAAATACAACAACCCGATGGTACATGGAATAGTGAAGGCACCGGGATCATCTTTTTTCTGCACAAGGGCCTTGTAGCAATAACACTACAATGTTGCAACCTATCATCATCTTCAAAACTCACGGCCCGCTTCTTAGTCACCAAATCTTTCATAAACTTTGCATACCCAAGCATTTGCTCTAAGGCTTCTATCAACGGAACATTGATGGAAAGTTGTTTCAACAGACTAATAAACCTACGGAATTTCCCTTCTTCAGTCTTCTTCACTAACCTCTGTGGGAATGGAGGTGGAGGTCTAGGCATGGGAACAACTTTCTTGGTTATCTCCACTTCCTTCTCTGTAGCATTCTCGGACTCTCCAGTAACCTCGATCTCATCATCATCTTTACTAACCTCAACTTCAACCTCAGAAGGCATGGGTGGATCAATGGCCTGCTTACCCCCTCGAGTAGTGACTGCCATACAATGCCCATCATTCTTCGGATTTTGGATAGTGTTGCTAGGAAGTGTGTCAGGCTGACGTGGATTGACTGTAGTGGACAATTGATTCATCTGCTTCTCAGGTTGCTTGATCGACATTGTATGGGCATCAACTTTTTGACCGATTCTAGACAAGTCGTTTCGCATCTCCTTCACATTTTCATCAGTCAAATCAAACCTCTTCATCATCTTCTGCCTCATATCCTCAATCCGTGACATACTACCCCCAGCTTCCCTATTACCAAATTCCCAATTTTGAGGAGAAACATAAGGTCCAGCCCTATTGTTTATGTTGCCATAGTTGTTCCAGTTGTAGTTGTTATCACGGTTGTAATTCCCATCCTGGACATATTGACCCTTTCGATTGTAGTTGCCATAGTTCTGACCTTGGTTTCCTTGACCTTGGTGCCAATTATCCGAATCGGAACCTTGGGCATTGGCTCGAAAATCCCCCATCTGATTATTCACTGCATAAGTATCCATTTCATAGTAGCACTTCTCAACCGGTGGTGGATTTCTAGTCAAATAATTCACAACATTTACCTTTTCGGCACCTCCACTCACATGTTTCAACACCAACCCAGTTCGGCCCTCATCTGAGCCATCTCCTCACGAATGTCATCTGTAGATTGGTTAGGTATGGATTGGATTGCAAACGTGCTCCTCCCAGTGTCTGATTTTCTAGTGCTCCAAGCTTTGTTATTTCGGGATATTTTCTCCAATTTCTCAGCAATCTGCTCAAAGTTACATTCACCATATGAACCCTCAAAGATAGTATCAAGCACAGCCTTGCTATTGTCATCCTAGCCTCTGTAGAAGTATTCCTTCAGCGACTCATCATCAATACGATGATTCAGAACACCTCTTATGAATGCAATGAACCTAAAAGTAACTTTGATTGTAGCTGTTTCGACAATTGTTTTTACAAAAATCATGACTCTCACATCACCAAAACAAATTTGGAATTATATGAAGAAAGAATATGCTGGATATGAAAGAATTTGAGGAATGAAGGTATTAAATTTAATGAGGAAATTCGAATTGCAGAGAATGAAAGAGTCAGAAACAGTCAATGAATACTCTGAAAAATTGTTTGGTGTCAACAAGGTAAAATTACTAGGCACTGAATTTAAGGATACAAGAATTGTTGAAAAAATTCTTATTACAGTTCCCGAAAGATATTAAGCATGTATAACTACCTTGAAAAACACACAAGATCTGTCCAAAATTACCTTGGCAGAATTGTTAAATTCTTTGCAGGCACAAGAACAAAAGAGACTTATGAAGCAAGATGACATGGTTGAAGGAGCATTAGTAGTCAACTACACAACACAAAGATTGTCAGCACTGTGGAAAAAATGGACATCCTCCATATAAATGTTGGAAAAGACTAGATGCACAGTGCAAGATCTGCAAACAACTTGGTCATGAAGTTGTGATTTGCAAAAGCAAATTTCAAAAAGATGAAACAGTTGTCCAAGTCTCTACAAAAGAAAAAGAAAACCACTTATTTGTGGAAACTTATTTTTCAACCAAAAAACCTAATTTTTGGATGATTGATAGTGGTTGTACAAACCACATGCCATATTAAAGAATTTATTTTAAAGAGTTCATTCCTATGAAAATAAGAAAATTAGAATTGAGGATGGTGATTATATTCCTGCAAAAGGAAAAAGATATGTTGCAATTAAAATAAATTCAGGTACAAAAATAATTTTAGATGTTCTTTATATGCCTGATATTGATAAAAGTTTGTTTAGTGTTGGTCAGTTAATAAAAAAATGATTTTAAATTATTATTTGGAGACAAATATTGTCGGATCTTTGATTCCACTAAGCAAGAGATTTACAAGTTGAAATGAGAGGCAAGATCTTCTCATTTAATCTAACAGAAGATGCACACAAGCTTTGCAAGACAAAAGATGAATTGTCAGATTTGTTCACAAGATCATAATCTACAATTCTTGATCTAAGGAGGAGTGTTGAGAATATGTCCCAGTATATTGTAGAAATAAAACATTTAGCTACTTTTAAGGTTTTAAATTATATTATTAGAATCCTATGTAACTTGAATTTAGAAGTTCGTTCTTTTTATTTGTTATTTAAATTTTACTGACAAGTTAATAATATATTTTTCTATTTTTAGTTAGGAATTATATTTATAAATGTAAGTCTCTGAATTATTAATAAAATAATTCCCTTTGACAATACTTCAAAAAAAAAATTCTCTCAAAGTCTTTCTTCATTATTTTCTTAATTTCTGTATCAAAAAACCAACAAAGTTCATAAATAATTTATTAATATTTTGATTAGATCAAATAAAATTTCTATGACAAGCCACTTCTTTTCAATTTTTAAAATTTTGCTGGAAATATCTATAAGTAAGAGAAGGAGATATTAATACAATGAACCCTTACTCCACTTCTCATTTTGCATGAATATAAAATGATATGGCAACAAATACCATTAAACAAAAACTATAAATATCAACTTCAAGCATTTTGTGAATCACTATTAGGTTCAGCTTCTACAAAATACTTCTTCACTCTCTCCTGAGCAATTAATACCTGCAAGAGACATTTTGTTGAATAAAAAATAATTAGTACCCTTCGTTTCTATTAACATGTTGTCCTTACTAAAAATAAATATTTTTTAATACTTGTTGTTTCACAAAATCAACGCATAAATGATACTATTCTTCCTATTTTATCCTTGAGAGTTGTTAACCTTGAAAGTATGAATTTGACCAACATAGTAATTTTTTTTGGTTTTCCACCCGATGTTTAGAGTCCACACTAAAGCCCCGACTAAATCTGGATCGCGCACTACAAGGCTCATTCGGGGTGACACTCCCAACATGATTTTTTTCATACCTAGGGCTCGAACCCGATACATCTGATTAAGGGTGAAGCAGTCTCACCGCTGCACCACAACCCATGTTGGTAAAAACTAAATAATTTATTCATGTTCATTGGGGAAATTAATTAATCAAAATAAATTAATTTATGTTTATTTATTGAAAACTTGACTTCAATAGAACACTAAATAAACGTACAATGGTAAAGTTACCTAGTTTTTAAGGGACGTGAATCCTAAAATGGTGACAATTAAATAAGAACGGAGGGAGTATTTAGTAGGTAGCTTTAACATTAATTGAGTATATTAAAATGAAGAAATACCTGTTTGTCCCAATCAGTTTTGAAAGTGATGACAAGTAGCACAATAGTTTGTGCTAATACACCAAACAACATTCCAATCCAAACACCCTAAAAATGATATTAAGAGGACAAATAACCCTCAGTCAAAAGTAGAAAACCATTAAAAAAAAAGTAGACAAAAATGAGCAACTTACTCTAACTTGCAGTTTGAAAACATAACCAAGTACAACTCCAACTGGAATGCCAACCAAGTAGTAACATCCAATGTTAACATATGCTACTATACTCTGCCATCCAGCTCCAACAGCTACACCTATAGCAAATTGTGACATCAAATCATGAGAATTACCTATGTTTACATTTTCATATTATATAGAATTAAGTCTATGAATCAAACAAGTTACCAGAGAGAACTGGTTGAACACTGTTCAAAAGTATAGAAAATGCTAATAGAGGAGATAAGTGGTCAACTTCTTCAGCCACATCTTCACTTTCAGTAAATATATAGGCCAGGCGTCCGCGCAAGAAAAGGAAGAACAGAAACAGGATGAAGCCAATAACAAATGAGGTTATCACTATTGTCAAGATTGAAAACCTTGCTGCTTTCGCACTCCCTCTTCCCAGCTCATTTGATACACGTACACTAAAAAATAGTTTTGTCAACATGAATGACAATGAGAAAAAAAAAATCTAAAGAAGTAGAGAGGTGGTTATGAATAGTACCATACTGCAGCTAAGAAACCAAGTGAAATCATCATTTCCCAACCATTGATGTTAAGACTGAGAAAGTGAATAAGATGAGTGATGTAAAATGTAAAATGTAATGAAATTAGAGAGGTGGAGTAGTTAGCTACCATATAGAAAGAGCATCAATCTGAACCATAGCATTTTTTAGGTTTCCTGTAAGAAGAATGAGTATAGTGTTGTACCATAGTTCAAGGCTGTCAAAAGAATAATTTTCAGCAAATCAAAACAACATAACTAGTCAACGACATGGAATGGAATCGAGTGAAATCTCATCTCACCAGAGCATGGCACCTGAAGAGAAAGAAAGCTTGATAACAGGCCAGAGATCCTTAAAGGCCAAAGATGTAAATCCCTTCCATGTTTCTTTACAACCTCCAGAAGTCACATATATCAACTGACCAATATTAGGAAGCCAATATGCCAAGAGTGTAGACGTCATGGCACCAGTCATTCCAAACTTGAACTTGACCGTTAAAAGCCAAGAGAGGAAGATATGAATCACAAGAGTACATGCTGCTAAGTAAGTAATAATCATGTTCTTACTTTGTGCTTGTAAGAACATTTGACATGTATATGATGCAATGAAGGAATAAATCACCGGTATTAACCATAACGAAATAACTCCTGCCTCTTTCGCTATAGCTTCTTCCTGGCCTAAAGCTTTTAAAATAGGAGTTGTGAAAATAAAGATTGGTAAAAGCAGAGTTCCTGTTACAGTCAAGACAATCCAAGATCTTTGAAGATATATGCCTAACATGTGATACTGTTTAGCACCATATGCTTGTCCACAAAGTGTTTCCAATCCACTTGCCATTCCTAACAAAATGCCATTCCCAAATCTGAGGAGGACAGTGATGACAAGGGCGTAGGCTGCAAGTTCGATAGAACCAATATGACCAATGAATGCCTGGCTAATGACATTCACTCCAAACGTCGAGAATCTAGTAAAAATGGCAGGAGCAGCTATCACCCACATTTTCTTCCATTCCGTCAATATCTTCTCCCTTATCTTCACTTCATTCTCTTCCACTTGCACTTTACTCAACAGCTTCTCACTAATATAATCACCTTCCATTTTTAATTCGTTCGATCAACCCCTGCAACATGTATATATCATACTAATTAACCCAACGCACCATATTCTGCTCTCAATTCATACCTCCAAAAAAAAGTGTTTGAACAACTCTTTTCCATATGAAATCATCCTTACAAGGATGACAAAAACTAATGTATGATTCTTTGAAATTTGTACTCAGGCTAATTACTTATACAAAATCAGGATTATTTTGCCTAATCTGTCAACTTTCTTTAGGGAGGAGGATGGCAATGGGGCGGGGCGGAGTGGATTTAAGGTTATGTAGGGTGGATTTAGGGTTATGTAGGTTGGGTTGAAATGGTTTTTAAAAAAATTAATGCGAGACTGGGCGGATTGCGGGTCTATGCAATTTTGTGTCGGTTCAAACTTAATTTTAACTTTTTACATGTTATAAAAGTAATAAAGTATTATCTATTGAGACAGTTCTTTTAAAGTTACTAAAATATTCAAGATAATAAATGGAAATAGTTCAATCAAAACTAATATAATTTCTTACATGCTTCCTAATTGACCTATAAAAAAATAAAATTTTAAGTCATTATCTATTAAATTAATACAATTTAATGAAAAAATGAATTTATTGTTATAAATTTTATTTTTAGTATCAAACTTAACTAGAAAAGGAAAACATTAAAAAATTTATGCAGGTGGATTACAATTTTTATGTTTTTTTCAAAAAATTAAGTGAATCTATTGAATACGAACCACTGCACATAGGGGTCGTTTGATAGTTGGTTAGACTTATGCAATTATTAATAATATAGAGATTAGTTATGAGGGAATTTATGTATACATATATTAGTAGCGTGTTTCTCAATTGTCAACCTAAACTCGTATTCATTTTATGAAAATTATGAAACTAGTCAACATTAGCAACTTATTTATGAAACGGCTATAGTTTAAAAAGATTATAAAAAAGAGCAATATATTATTTTTATAGCAAACCGTTCCCTTCTCTCCCTTGCATCTCCTCCCTCTCTCTTGCCCCTCCTCCCTCTCTCTTGCCTCTCCTCTCTCTCACCCACCCCCACCTCTCTCTCTGTATGTTTCTTTCTCTCATGCCAATAAGAAGAAATTTATTCAAATGTATTACGTATCAATTATATTCAATTAAATATAGGTAAGAGTTTTGTATTTTTATTTCAATTGTATTCAAAAACCACATGTATTTTGTATTTTTGTATCAATTGTATTTGTATTCGTATGAATACAATATGCATTCATCCTCTTCGTCAAATGTATTTGTATATAATCAAACAGAGGATAAATATAGTCGTATTCATTCTATTTAGAATATAATTGATACAAAATAAATACAGAAACAATGCAAAATAAATACAGAATACAATGCAAAAAAAATATAAAATACAATATTTTCTCCTCCCTCTCTCAATCTCACTCGTCTCTCTTTTCCTAATATGTATTCATTTTGATACAAATCACTTTAAATTTGTATTTTTATCCTCCAAAATTTGGGAGAAAAAATATACTCTCTACTCTCTCTCTCATATCTCGCTCGCCTTTCTCCTCCCTCCTCCCCTAACATTTTGCTATTATTCGTAGTTAAGCAAACTATTGTTATAGAGTGTCTAATGTTTGCTATTTTTGAAAGTTTCCCTTCATCCTATATATGAATAACTTATTTCCTAATAAATTATACGGAAGAAAATTAATACATGAATAACTTGAATTTTTTTTAGCTACCAAAGGGAATTATCCTTGGTTATGAGGGAGTGGACATTATCTTGGATGCTTCATTACTGCCGAACTAACAACTTGTGTTCGGTTTCCCAACTCAAATATTTTATATATTTAATGGATTTAGAAGTACAAATACGAGGATTAAAAAATAAAAATAAAAAGCGTTATTGGTTACTCAGCAACACACACCCATTAGGCCATTATTATGGTTCTGCCCCTCTATTTGAAAATGGTCAAAATGTCTAATATTTATCTTTCTATAATAATTTGGTTCAATTATATCTCTATTATATTAATTAACTAGGCTAAAAATATCATTCTTTCGTACAGAACTTAACGGATAGCATATTTAGACCCATACGCATACATTTAAGGCATATTTAGTTCCTAACTGCAATTACGCATACATTTTTTTCACTAATTTAAGAAATCAAATACACATTTTAAGCCATTTTAAAGAAATTTAACATATTATTTTGTACAATTAAATTATAAGCTATAGATACAACAATCATAATATAAATAATTCATCACAACACTTTAAACACCAAAATACCTTAACATTCCATAAAATCAGCAAATGACATCAAATAAATAAGAAATACAGTTACATTGCATTAAAATAACATAATTAAAAAAATCACGTCTTTACATCCCACCAAACCACGTAATGTCATTAATCTTTTTTAATTAAGGACAGGTTTTACTTAACATTTAATCAAGGATGATTAGACAATTTTTTCTTGATTTTTAATTAAGGATGATTAGACAGTTTTTTCTTTTTCTTTTTTTTTAAAATTATATAAAATATTGTGTAATATTAATGTCATATAAGTTCGATCAATAGTAAGATGAATTTATTCAATTGACAAAGTGATGAGCAGGAGTCTCAAACTGATAAAGGTATCAAGTATAGAAGTCTCCTGGAGCTAGGTCTGCCTTTATACTTTTTTTAGTTATTGTATTTTTACTTAGAACTTTTAATTTAAAAAAAAAAATCCTTTTAAATTTTGAAAGAAGTTTTTCTAAAATCCGCCTCCGTTTCTTTTCATGACAGATGAAAAACGTCTCAACCCAAATTCACATATATCGTTGAAATAAAATTTGCACTAATAAATCCTTTTACCAAAACTCCTTCATAAAGAAAAAAAAGATTAATAGTCAAAAATAAAATAAGCTATTTGGTTATAATATACAAATGCGATCTAACAATCTAAAATACTGGATTATGATATATTAGTTACACTTCAAAATAATATATAGTACTAATAATTATCCCACCATTTAATTTATGTTATCCGATGATATCTTTTTAACTACTTAAAATAAAAATAAAAATAAAAAATATATATATATATATATAAAAAGGGAGGTATGATTTGGATAAGACTAGAAGAGAAATGTGCGATGTTATGAGAAAGGGAAAACAAATTAGAAAAAAGGGAGAGATAGCACACGTGGATTGTTTACTTACACAGATCTAAGTAACAAAAATCAAAGTTTTCTTATTTCATTTTCCTCCCAAACATTCCGATAAAATTGAAATGATACAGAAAAATTAGCGTGGCTTCTGTGCAAGAATAAATCGAGAAACAGGTCTAGTTTTAATTTTTATTAAAAATTAACAATACATATATAAATGATGGAAACAAACAAACATGATGAATGAGAAAAAGGTAATTAAGAGAAGAAGAAGAAGAAGAAGAAAAGCTATAGTACTTACGGTTAATTTAGGAGAGCTTCCTCTTTCTCAACCTTTTTTCCACCTTCTGCCTAAAATGTTTCTCAAAGCATTTATTTTAACACACTAATTTGACAAGGGTATCAATAAATTCAATTTTTAAGAAAATAAGTTTCTTAAAATAACGAAAATGACTTTCGTAATAAAAAAGAAATAAAAACTCACTTTCATTGATGACAATTCAAAATATATATTTATTTTTTTTAAAAAAAAAAGTTTCAGGAAATTATGATGAAATTTACCTGCATGCCCAAGAATGTAAGGTGGGGACGAATATATATCAAATCGTATTTGACTTTCTATTTTCGTTTTTTTTTTTTTTTTATGTTTATATTATATTATACCATTCTAGATTATCTGTTTCTACTCAAAATTAACAAGCTACGTCAGTTTTAAATTTCCAAAGATAGTATTATAAAAAATATAAAGGATATCAACCAGGGGGTAGCTAGCTTTATCGGAAAATTACGTTATATATATATGTCAAATTTTATATTTAAAGTTAGACATCTTTAACAAAAGTTATGCCTTTGGCGTAGTGGCAATAGATGTCTATATGAGTGAAGGAGTTTTGGGTTCGAACCCCAAATAGCACAATATTTATTATTTTATTTTGACAACCACAAGCCATTATTCTCAGACACCCTTAATTAAATTTCTAGTTATGCCACTATATCAACAAGCCAAGATCATTATTCTTGGACACCCTTAATTAAATAGTCCATTCTTTATTATATATTTCCCACTTCAATTTATTTGACCTTCTCTTTATAGCTTTTTAATTTCAATTTTCTAACTTTGATATATTTGATATATCTTTAATTTAAGATAATAAAATTCAAAAATCTTATTTATTTTTTAAAATAATATGTCAAATAAAATTAAAACAAAAAAGTTTTTTTGTGCAATCATCGTATCTCTCCATTCCTGGTAAGACTAAGCTATAGTGCTAGAAATAATAATAATTGATAATCTTAAATTGAGTTAGGTCTAAATGGAGCAACGAAAAATAAAAATTCACGAGAAATTTTTACCTTCTACCTCAATTTAGATGACTCATCTTTTTTCTAATCAGTTCAAAAAAGAATGACTAATTTTATATTAATTATTAATTAACAACTTAACATTAAAATATTTATTTTACCTTTAATAAAAAAAACTATAATAACACAAATATCTATCATTTACTTTAGACCACAAATTTCAAAAATCTTTCTTTATTTTTTAAATCTTATATCAAATCAAACTAACTTATATAAAATAAAATGGAACACTATTTGTCATTTGAACTTTTCTTTGTTCTTGTAATCATTTCCAACACGTATATATATGAAAGAAGCTTTAAAATAACATTCTGCTCCACAATTAATTTTTCCTCAGTAGCTGGCGAGACAGCTCATCGATCCTCAGCTACAACCCACAAACGGATAATGCTAAATGGCTAGAAAATTTGGTCAAAATTTATCCAAAAATTTAAAAAAGTCGTAATATTTTTTTTTTGTTTGAAAATAAACTGATCTTTTTTTCTTTTTTAGTTAAAAGATACTAAAATTAAAAGGATAAAAATATTTTAAAAGATAAAATAACATAAATAAAATATCATTCTGATTAAATTTTGGCCAAATTTTTTTTTCCAAAAAGCAAATAGTACATATAAATTATTGGAGATATTTATTATGGTGGACCCACCTATAAAGGTATGCAAATAATTAGTTCGTTCTTGACAATTGACATGAGTAGTATGCAAATTCGGATATTCTCGAGGCTTCAATGTCTTCCGTATATTAGGTGGTGAAATTTTTTTAAAAAAAAATTGTATGCAAAACATATTTTTTAGGACTTTAACATTATACTTATAAATTAAATTTATTATTTCATGCTTATTATTAGAGCCGTCAAAATGGGCATAGTCCATGAGACTGGCCCAACCCAATCCGTTATTGGGATAGGGTTGGGATAAGATTTTTCAAACCCATTTAAAACTAGGGCTTATAAGCTCCACCCATATAAACCCTTGGCTCTTGAGGCTTGATCAGGGACGGGCCAGGGTCGGCCCATGGGCCAAAACTTTTATTTAAGAATAACTTACAATAATCTCACTAGTACATAATCTAGTTATTTAAATACACGTTATGTTGTAATATTATGAATCTTACCAGATTTTGGTACGTTCAAATACATGTATATCGGAATATATAGACTCAAAATTAGGTTAATTTGTTCTAGAGACACTATTTCCAAGTATATCTGCATGTATCTAGGATACATAGACAAATCTCGCGCCCTCACCTCCCTCACATATTGCTTGTCACTCTCTTATCTCACTCGCGTATTTGGTATGCGAGATACATGCTAATTACACCAGATTTTTTGCTAGTATTATTGAAACAACACCATTGTTTGTCATAATTAATTTGAAAATCTTCTCATTTTCTTGATGTTATAGAACTATAAGTTTGAAAAGAAAAAAAATGAAAAAAGAAGGGCTAGCCTGCCTCAACCTCGGCCATCCTAGGGTTGGGTTGGGTTGAGCTGAGCATTTTCAGGCCCTTCCAAATGAAGGGCCGGCCCGCCCTAGCCCTTCAAATTCCTTGGCCCGCTAGGCTTGGGCCGGGTGGGGCTGGATCAGCCCTTTTTGACAGCTCTACTTATTATCATGGGCGGATCAATGAAGGCTCGTGGGGTGTCACGCCACCCACAAGCTTCGACAAAAACTTTATATATATATATAACAAACATATAAATAATAAATGTGCCACTCAGTGAAACAAAGCACTAAATAGTGCCAGTGGCAAAGGGTCATATGCTGACTGTGGATTTTGCGGGATCGAATCTTGTGTTGATTGCTGAATATTTGAACCGATTTTATATCCAATAGTTAACGTATTCATCCTAATCAACTCACATTCCTTCTATCTCACACGATTTTTTCCATTAAACAACAAAATTACGAATAAAAAAAAAGGCACAAAAAGGTTTGTAACTACCATTTATGTCATGTATTTGATTTTTCCGTAGGTTTCAATTTAGTCTTCTAATTTTTTCGATTAGTTTTATTAAATTAAGATAAAACTTCATTGATTTAAGATTTACTTAATATATTTTCATAACTAATTATTCTCCAAACAAAAAGATTGTTAATATTCTTTTATTATTATTTTTTCCAATGTTACAACGAAGCCAAACTTGCAAACCATGAAACATTGGGTGGAAGCATTTAATCATGTTTATTTTTGTAGGGAGAGGTGGTTGCATGAGGAAAGTGACGTTCTGATGAATAGTACTTGAACATCACAGGCACAATACACTATTATTAATCTACTAAAAATAGCACAATACACTATTATTAATCTACTAAAAATAGCACAATACACTATTATTAATCTACTAAAAATAGCACAATACACAATTCTTAATCTACTAAAAATAGACCTTCATCTATTATGAATTTCTTCGTTATTGTTTTTACGAAGATATACGTACTAGAACTGATACAGCCCAAAATTCAGATACACAAGCCGAGCAAGATGGTGTTTCAAATATTTATGTAAAAAAAATGCAAGATCTATGCATAATTCGCAGTATACTTTATGTATCTATCTTACAATCTCAAAAAATTTAAATTTTGTGTGATATCAGATATCATGGCATATATCTGATATAGCTATTTTTCATTTTTTTTTTGTATCTAATATATAGCAATGTTATTTATCAGATACATGTATATCTAAGAAGTATCGGTATTTGTGTTATATCATATACAAGGGGATGTATTCAATAATTAATCAAAGAACTTCAGTATATTACATATGTTCTATAGTGTATCAGAATTACTTACATAACATGTATATGACCTAATATTAACAACACATACGTTTAATGAATCTTAATTATCTCATATACAGTTTAAATGAAATATGTTAAACAGTGTATCTGACACAGTTACACCAAACTATATCTGATATAATAGAAAATTTGTATCTGAACTATCTTATATCATAATCTATCTTAAACAAGTTAGTAAATGTACTTGGATTAGTTAGGCAATGCATCTATAATAGTTTCGTATTATGTATCTGAACTACAATCAAATATGCATCTTGATTTAGATAATATTAGAAATAAATGTTGTGACATATCTCATAATAAAATAATGATAGTGACCATTGTTGAACAAAAAAGGTCAAAATTATTCAAGAAGAAGAAATGTAAAATTTGGTGAATCTCCAAAAAAATAGAAGAATTTTAATTATTTTTAGAAGTTGTGATACGCCAGAATATTTCATAATTGTTACAAGCGTGAATTCCTCCTTAATTTATGGCTATCAATTACAATCCTTAAATAGATAAGCTTAATGATATGTATCTGACTAACATGCATCCCAAATACATGTATCTAGACACGATAGATACATGTATCCGCGGTGAAAAATATTTTGTTCCTAAATGAAACATAAATAATATTTTAATACAATTCCCTAAACTTGGGTGACCATTTAGGGAATTGACTCCAATTTATATGACTCACTTTCCTTTTTAGTCAATCTCAAAAATAATGACACATTTTATATTAAGTAATACTTTAACTTTAAAATGTCCATTGTACCCTTAATGAAATAATTTATAGGCACAAAAATTTCAATCATTCATTTTAAACCACGAGTTCTAAAAAAAATTATTTTCTTTCTTAAATTCCGTGCCGAATCAAACTATCTCAAATAAAATGGGACGGAGAGAGTATTATTTTGTAGGTAAACCATCTTACGCCTTTCTATTTCCAACTAGGGCGAAAAATTACAACAATATCCACTTGGCTAGCCTCATTGGCTCACAATCCACTATACCTTAAAATAAGCATGCTTAACTATTTAAACCTTCATATACCCACATGAATCCAAAAATTACAAGAACAAAACATGCCATTGTTGGATAGCATACCACAAAACCTGGTAAAGGGGCACAAGTACACTATCTAAGCCCTTCTATACCCACCCAAGGACAAAAACTTAACAGAACAATGTGCCATTCTTAGTTAGCCTCGGATACTAACATGTCATGAGGAAATGACAAATGGCCCAGTTTGAACACCCATAAGATTAAGACCCCAAGCTTGGAGGAGGACCAGCACTAGCCGATAATATCATAAAAGGGAACCATCTAAGACCGAGCCCCTAACCAACTAGGGTGAAGTCAATCCAACCTCTGGAAAACATCAAACTTCTGAACTCCAAAATCTTCTTCCATCTATCCAAAACTTGAGATATCTACACACCTGCAGTAGCAGCAGAAAACACTACTGAGAAACCACAGGGCATGGCAAAGTGCTAAACACCTTTCATCTTTCTGTTATTAGGTACATTGGCATACATGTATCATGGGACAAGAAGGCCTATTAATCAGTAATAATAAACATTTTCCTGATAGAAGAAAAATAAAGTTGCACCCAACTGTAACTCTCACATAAAACAAAAATAAACATTAACCTTGAAATTTTATATATGAAACATTGTTTAACATCACCTCTCTTTTACTAGAGAAATAGCGTGTTTTGTAATGATAGTCCGAAGGACAGAACTAGCATTGGAGAAGTGGAAAACAGAAAAAAAGACAGAAACCCTTTAGAAAGGAAAAAAAAAAAAGAGAACCTTTAGAGAGAACGAGGATCCAAGTACCTTTAATGTTTCTTCCTCTACTTTTTTTGAAGGGGGTGCTTCTGCCTCACTTGAGAAATTGCAGGATAGGTACTGCAAATTTGAAGAAACTGCATACAAAATTATTACAATGCTCCAGCAACGATGATGTTTCTCCATGATGAAAGGTGAAAAGTGGATAACAACAGTCATAACAAATGAAACATCAGATATGGTAACGGTGATAACAACCATGACACTGTTCCGATGAAGCGTAAATGGATTCCTGAAGCGGAAGAAAAATGATGACTCTTTTGGAAGAATACACATGCTAAACACATGAATTTGCAAAATTTAGCACTTTCAAGTAAAAGACTTACTAGTTCTTGTCTGAATTCCTAAATCGCACACAAAATCGGGAAGCAATTGTGTCTTCATCTTCAGAACTTTCTTCTTTAAAACCACTCTGTACGCTCACAAGTTCAGGAGGTGCAGACGCCTTTGGTTAAGGTGAACCTATCTGTGTAAATTCAGCATTAGGAGAACTTATACTGACTGGAGCATTTCCTGGTTCTTGGACCCGGTTCAAGGATTTCTTCTTGCTGTCCTCGTTGTGACACAATTCTTCTTCCTCCTTGGATAGTTTCTGCTTTGATCTATGAGATCTAGGTGGTGATATCTTGGATCTTGGTCCAGCCGCCACGGGTTCATGAGTCACAGAAGTCTCTGGTTGAGGTGAAGGCATCTCCGTAATTTTACCATTCAAAGAATTTGTACAGACTGGAGCACTCCTGGCTTCTATGACATCATTCAAAACATCCTTATTATTTTTATCATGGCACAGTTCTTCATCCTCTCTAGACTGGTTCTTCTTTGATCTACGTGAGTTACGTGAGGATTTCTTTGATTGTCGTCTAGCCCCAACGCCAACGAATGAAGCGAAATCTTTCCTTGCAAGCAAAGACATCTTCTTACCTTCTAGGTACTCAGAAATCGCTCGAGAATATGCACAAAAGGGACAGTAAAAGTTTCCTCCATTATCGAAGCTGGGAACAGAACCCAAGCAGCTCTGATAAACCACTAACGGGCAGGTGTTCGAACTGCAAATCAACAGTTGCCCACTTTCATTACATTTCACACATAGATTGAGCACTCTACCATTTTCAGTTGTCAAGGGATCTTGACCCTGAGAGCTAAGAAAATCATTTCTCTTTGTGGAAAGGCCAGTCATTTCATTGTGATATCCATCACTGTCACTAGAGAAATCAGGTTCATCACTTCCCACAATATTCTTTTTGGCTCCTTCAAAAGGTTCATCTTTGAACAAATTTCCCCGAATGCACTTCCGATGATCTTTAGCTCCATGAATGCAAGAATCCTGATGAATTACATGCTGCTGTGATGAACCACTTGATGTTCTCAATTCATCACAAGCTTTGCTGCTACTTACAACATTTTAGATCTTTTCCTCTGAAATCATTATTTCAGGCAATCGATCATCATGGTTACTGGGATCAATGTTCCGTCTAACCATTTTTGATGCAGCAATCTCACAACTACCATCCAATCCCCCAACAAGAGCTCCATTTTCCAAGTTCCCTTTTTGCACAATAGCATGGAGAATTTGTGCAGACAACTCTGTTGAAACACCATCTTTTTGAGATGATTCAAAATCATGAACTACATCACACCTGGGACTAATGACTTCCTGCTTAAACCTTTTGGAGGGCCGTATGTAAGTACCAGAACTGTTCTCTGATAAGGGTTCAGTTTCACTATGTTCTACTTCATGAGCAGTAATGGCATCAATCATCCTCTTAGAAGGAACCAGAGTCCTAGGTTGATTTTCTTGCAGGCCATTAGTGTTGGCCCCCAAACAAGGAGTTGCATTCCCACTTGATAAAACATGTTCATGCTGAGCATCAGCGCCTACTTCACAACTCTGGTTAATGCCATTAGAATCAACAACATTAAAACGATCTCTATCTCTAGAGTGACTGCCAACCTCCGATCTGTTATTTGCTTCCAAGGATGTAGAAAGAGGATTGGCAGTATCTACAGTAGCCTTAATCTGATTGTCAATTGGAAACACATAAAATCCCAGACAATCAGACGGGTAATTACAAATGTGAGAACTTACTGAATTCCACATATAAAAAAAGATTAGCTCACTTGTTGCAAAGCACATTTTGGCAAGCAAGATCTTTTTTTGGTAATAAATGACTGAACATCCCATTTTGACACCTCTGGCACATCCACTTTTTGATCTGATGAGACCTGGTTAAATGTACACATGATGCCGATTTAAGCATGTGAAAACAGCATTATTGAAAACTTTCAAGCATAGATTGTCCCTTGTAAGCAAATTACTAAAATCACAGACAGAATTCATTTAATAAACTGAGTTACTGAACCATAAAACCCAACCTTGATAAGTTAAACTGAGGTACTTACCCCCAACAATAAGTGGCGAACATCTTCTCAGTGCACTGATCGATCCAATTCAATTTTATCACCGGGAACTGAAGCATCATTATTTGCATTTGAGATTTCCTGGACAGACAAGGTCTCTAAAACTCTCAAGGAGACAAGCTCCCTTGCATTTCTTCCCATTTCATCAGAAATTTCTGGAGTCCGCTTAACCAAATCTGTTATGCATGAACCAGAATAGTCAAAGCAACCATTATTACAACTGATACAACAGTTTTTGTCACAAAGTAACTGTAATTTCATACATCCCAATGAGTAAATATGTGTCTATCTCTTTGGAAGTTGCCAATGTTTCAATCACCCATATCCAAGGTAGATTTGATGTGCTATGCTTGGTATCCATGAATGCTGTTGGAATGCTTCAAGATCATATATTTGATTGTCAGTCCACCTTACATTTATGTTATCCCAGAGAACAGTTTTAACGCAAAGATAGAAGACACAAAGGTGCTATAAATAGACAACAAAACCAGAGAGCAGAACACCTACATGAAAATTTCAAATTTCCATAATGGATGAACTAAGAAGTGAATCTAGAGTGCAAGCACAGTGACGTAAGGCATGAAGTGGAGATGGAAGTCAAGATCGATACACAAGTCATTCCCAAGAAAGAAAGTTTCAAGTAACTCGGCTCTATTATCTAAGGAAACATAGAGATTGACAATGATGTCACATATTGTATTGGAGCAAGATGGTTGAAATGGAGTCCCGCGTCCTGGGTACTGTGTGATAAGAATGTTGTCAAGTTTTAAAGATAAGTTCTACAGGGTGGTGGTTAGACCCACATAATGTAATGTTCTAGGGATGATGGTAGCAACAATAATGATGCTCAAATGGATGTGTGGGCATATTAGGAGAGATAAAATTGGAAACAAAATTATACGAGACAATGTGAGAAAGGCCTCTGTGACGGACAACAAGAGGGAAGTGAGATCGAGATGGTTTAGGCATGTAAAAAAGGAAGGATGAGGATGCACTAGTTAGGAGGTGCAAGAAGTTGGCTATAGTATGTTTTCGGAGAGATATAAGTAGAACAAAGAACTATTGGAGTTGATTAGAAATGACATGACACATCTTTAGCTTTTACTAAGAACGTGGCCCTAGCTAGGAAGGTGTGGAGGTAGGATTAGGGGAGAAGGGGATAGGTATTAAAGTGTTGTCACACTTTTATGTGCGAGAGGCAAGGGTCAGTTTCCTCTTCTCCGTATTTGGAAATATTAGTTAATAGTCACATAGTATCTTATTCTTGATTTTTCACTACTATATGTTGCTTCATTTGCTCTCTGTATCTTGTCATTGTGATGTTGTTATTTTCCTTTCATGCCTGCTTTGACTACACTTTTTTGAGCCAAGAATCTATCGAAAATACACTGGGTATGTACACATCCTACCTTTCCCAAATCCCACTTTTAGAATTACACTAGGTATGTTGTTGTTGTGGATGAATAAGCTGCATCTAATCCTTTCTGCAGAATTTTAAAAACAAGAGCTGTTCTATCCAGAATTTGAAGCTGAATTGTCTGGTTCTTTTCTTTTTTTGGTGTAAACATGAATATCCTCAAGATGCAGAAGATATTCCTAGTATTTTAGAGTTCTTATGACCTCCATAGGAGTTTATTTTCTTTTGCAACTTTTGGATGTAAGTATTCCTAGAATACTCCTTGTGTATTCTTTTGTTTATAATACAAGTTACCTTTCTTAAAAAAAAAAAACTTTAACACGGTAACAGAGTAACTTTCCTCTCAAAATACAACCACATAACATGAGCAAGCAACCAAAAAAAATTGATCAAAAAATATTACCTGATTCCTATGCAAGACAACTTTATCAATAAATTAGAAGCAAAAACCAAAACAAAATTATTTCAATCTTTAAATTTGGAATGAAGATATTTGGTACAAGGAGGGAGTGTCCTCCATGATGGAAAAGGTGAGTAAAGCAAGATTGAGATGGTTTGGGCATCTAAAGAAGAAATGCACAAATACCCCAATGAGAAGGTATGAGAGGTTGGATATAGTGGGTAAGAGGAGAGGTAGAGGTAGAGGTAGGCCAAAGAAGTATTGGAAAGAGGATATTAGAAAGGATATGGTATACCTTTAGCTTACCGAGGACATGACCTTAGATAGAAGGGTTTGGAGGTCGCGAATTAGGGTAATAGGTAGTGAAGTGTTGCCTTACTTTTCAGCGAAATCAAGCTTGGTAGTGATCTGGAGCACTGTGTCTATCGTAGTATGAACCTTATTCATGTAGTTTCTTGCTTTTTGATATTTGTTACCATCTATTGTTTAGTGTGTTCTGATTATTTCACTATTTTTGGTGTTGTTGTTCCTTTCTTGAATGGTCTACATTGTTTTCCTTAAGTCAACATGTTTTCTTCACTGTTGTTTTTCCTTTCTATAACTACTTTGAAGTGTTGCACCTTAGCCGAGGGTCCTTCAGCTGTAGTCTCTCTACCTCCACAAAGTAGGGTTAAGGTCTGATTTGCATACACTCTACCCTTCTTCAGAACCTATTTGTGGGATTCCACTTGGTATGTTGTTTACTAGAGAACTTGAAAGTTCCTCAACTTTTTAAAAAAGCTACGGTCATAGGCTTGGAACAATGATATACACACTTAACTCACTTCCCCAAAAATTTCCATCTAAGACTAGCAAACACTATTTCTATAATAACTTCATTTTCTTGACCAACATCCAAACACTAACT
>JAJOOF010005596.1:0-53216 GCA_029582545.1 Solanum lignicaule
CCTTCCCACTAATGAAACAATTAGTATATATGTTCCTTTTTTCTGATCTTTAAATGATTTTATTTTATAGAATATGTATATATTTTAATGATTTTTTGGTGTATAAGAATTAGTTGTTACACAACGTGCATAAGTAAATTATATACATCTACAATGCCTTCTAGATGCCAACTAACACTTTCGTTTGTTTCATTTCATTTTGTATATACTACTAAGTTTGACTAGTTCGTTTCTCCCAACATAACTTACATCTATATATTTATTATTAATTATAAAAGAAGGATTGTTTGCAATGTCATTAAGTCAAGTAATAAGCTATTAAGAATCATTTGATAATTTTAGGATTATATATATATATATATATATATATATATATATATATATATGTTTACTACGAAAACGGTACGATTGAATCTGTACGAGATTAAGGATATATGAGTCTTAGTTTAACTCCTTTGTATCGGTTTGTGAGCAATTGAATATGTTGATAAATGTAAATAAAAACGAAATAGAGATAATAAAGTATGTAAAAGAAGTGGTATAATATGTTAGAGCTCAGATGATAAACGTTTGTATACTGAATCCAATGTTGTTCGATGACTCTAAGACTCAGATCCAAGATTGATATAGTAAATGAATGCTACAAAACAAAGACTAATTAGTGAAATATGAAAAGCTTGGAGCTCAAGAAAAGTGTGTTGATGGTGTATTCCTTGTAATCAAGTGAATTACAATTGTGTGAAAAGCTACTATTTATAGGTTACAAAGGTAATACATTAACCAAAAGAAACTCAAGCCCTAAAGTACTACTACAGTTAGTTGCTATCTACGTGAAAATATCATTAGTGGTGTCAACCAATATTTCTCTATAATGATTAGGATATTTGTATGATAATATCTAGCATATCCATGCTTTTGTATATTTCCTGATAAGATATATGCGTCCACTATTAGTCAATGGACCAGGTCCCTCGACTCAGTAATAACAGTAATGTAATGAAGGCGTAAACAACAAAGAAAACAACACAAGCAGTTTACGTGGAAACCCCTTGCTCAAGGGTGGTGAAAACCACGACCTGGCCTCACATGCTTTCAATCCAACTCCGTTTCACTCAAATAGAGCAACAATTTAGATTACAACAGCTGCAACCTAGGAATTTACCTCTAAATCCCTTCCCCCTCTATGTAGTAACTCTACTACAAAGAAAGCAACTAAGCAGATACACCACTGCCCACTAAGCTACCTAACTCTAGATAACTTAGACTTTAACTAAGCAAATACCGCACTTCCCACTAAACCACCTAACTCTAGATGATTTTGAATTTGACTAAGCAGATACAACATTGCCCACTAATCAGTTACACTCAACTGACTTAGACTTTTTGACGAACGAAACAACGATCTAATTCCTTATATATTAGGAATAGATTTACAATATAAGCACGGAATAATCCTAAGACAACTAAGCAGCTTGCAGCTCCATCAGGTCCCTGTTGCTCTTGAGGATAATACTTCTTGATAGGAGTGGTTTTTGCTTGTGTTCTCGAGAATTTTAGGAATGCAAAATCTAAGGTTGTGTCTATTGAGGATAACCTTTATGAATAATAGAAACAACCTTTAAGGCCATGCTATTTGTCGAGGATTCTTGCACCTTCTGGCCGTCAGGATCACCTCATTGGTTGACAAGTTGGTAACAATGCATTTTTCTGATAGAAATCTGACTTCATTTCCTTTGCCACATATTTGAGATACACTGAGAAGACTATATTTTAGTCCACTCATATAGTAGACATTCTCAATAGAGTGTTTTGAGTGATTTGCCAATTCTACCAACTCCAAGAATATACCCCTTCTTTCCATTACCAAAAGAGACACCTTCATCTTGAAGCGCCTTGAGCGAAAGGAAGTTTTCAGTCTTTTCGGTCATATGCTTTGAACATCCACTATCCATGAATCAGCACTGACTGCTACTCCCTCCACTCTCTTGCAACAAAGATCATTTGTTAGTGGGAACCCATTTTAGTCTGAGTTTCCAATAAGCAGATAGAGGCATAATGAGTGTGCTTCTTAGCCAATGAGGCAAGTTAGTCTTTCTTAGGTTAGAATACTTAAGAATAGGAGCAGGTCCCTTGTTATGTGCACCTTTCAGTCTAGAGTAAACTTAAATTTTTTCTTGTGAGGCTTTCCAGGCTGGACAGTCCTTTTTAGATGGCCATTGCGACCATAGTGAAGACATGACAGATTGACACAGACACATACTTACTGTGGGGATTATAAGGAGGACTGATGTTTAAGCTTCCTAAACCCCCTCTGTTGTAGTTACCTTGACTAGTAATGTTAGAAAGCAACTTGGTGGAGTTGATCCATCTCAGAGATTTTTTCAGTTCTTTTTTGAGACCGACCAAGTCCCTTTTCATCTGATCATTTCTCTCTAAGGATAGTGCAAATGTGGTTTCAGCAATGTATAGACTGGCTCCTAGGTCTATTTGTAAACCGCTAGCGTCACCCTTTCCTTTGCTAGAGTTCTCACTCAACGTCTTCAATTTCTCCTTGAGTTCTAGATTTTCAGTCTCCAGAACAGTCAATTGTTCCTCGATAACAGACACATGACCAACCAATGCTAACTTTTCTTCATGTACACTATCTAGACTATTGTTCATAGAATCTGTTTCAGTTGTTAACTCCATAATGGAGTCAATCAAAACAACATCTAGATTTCTCAACTTTCTAACAAAGTAAGCATTCAAGTTTTGTTTAAGGTCATAGAGAGTTACCTTTTCTTCATCTTCTTCATCGTCATATTTCGCCATGAAGGTGAACATGCCATCAAACAAGTTTTCATCATCTTTAACAACAAGCATGGATGCGTCTTTGAGATGTTCTGACTCTTCTGATTCACTTGAGGAGTCTCCCTAGACAGCAAGAGCTTTCTACACCATATAGTCAGCTGCATCTTTTCTTGCTCTCTTATCAGGGATCAGGTCCCTTCTCCTGTATTTCTCACCTCCAGGCCTTTGATACTCTTTGGTTTTAATCTTAAGCATTGGACAGTCCCTCATGAAGTGTCCGAGCTTTCCACACTTGTGACACACGTCACTTGCATTTGCAGCCCTGATAGAGTTCCCTCCTTTTCATAAACCTCCATGCTTCTTCATAATTTTTTGGAATCTCCTAGTAAGGTAAGACATATCCTTCTCTTCACCGGAGGTTTCACCCGAAGAAACCCTAAGAACTAGAGACTTATCTTTCTTTACCTCATTCTTTGAAGTTTCTTAGTTTCTATTCATTTCATGTGTTTGAAGGTTCCCAATCAGGGCATCCATAGTCAGCACCTTCAGGTCCTTCGCTTTAGTAATGGCATCCACTTTGCTAGCCCAATACTTAGGAAGAATTCGAAGAATCTTCCTGACCTGTTTACTAGGATGAATAGGCTCTCCCAAGTAGAGTAGCTTGTTAGTTATAAGGAGAATCTAGTATGCATTTCATGAATGGTTTCTCCTTCTTTCATTGTGAAGTATTTCTCATATTGGGTAGTCAACATGTCTACCTTTGACTCCTTCACCTGCTCCATGCCCTCATGATCCGTCTTGAGACAATCCCGATTTATTTTGCAGATTAACACGCCGAAATGCAATTGCACTCTTCAGCACCTATACCACACACCAGCAGCTTCTTCGCTTTGTAACTTTTCTTGATTTCCTTTATGTCCTCCTCATCATACTGCTGACGAATCTTGGGAACAACTCTTGTGATTTCTCCATCCTTCACTTCATTAGTAGGAATGAAGGGTTCATCAAGCACGATATCCCTTAGCTCGCTGTCTTCAGCCATTAAGAAGTCATGCATCCCCATTTTTCACCAGCTATAGAACTGACCATTGAAACGAGGTGGTCTTGCTGACGATTGTCCTTCTTCTAGATTCAATGTAGCATCGATCTTTTTGCAGGAATCTCTCTTGGTATTAACCAGCGAGAGCACCTACTCTGATACCAATTGATAAGATATATGCTTCCACTATTAGTCAACGGACCAGGTTCCTCGACTCAGTAATAACAGTAATGAAGGCGTAAATAACAAAGAAAATAACACAAGTAGTTTACGTGGAAACTCCCTTGCTCAAGGGCGGTGAAAACCATGACCTGTCCTCACAGGCTTTCAATCCAACTCCATTTCACTCAAACGGAGCAACAATTTAGATTACAACAGCTTCAACCTAGGAATTTACCTCTAAATCTCTTCCCCCTCTATGTAGTAACTCTACTACAAAGAAAGCAACTCTACTACAAAGAAAGCAACTAAGCAGATACAACACTGCCTACTAAATCAGTTACACTCAACTAACTTAGACTTTTTGACGAACGAAACAACGATCTAATTCCTTTATAGATTAGGAATAGATTTACAATATAAGCATGCAAGATATAATCATAAGACAACTAAGCATCTTGTAGCTCTATCATGTCCTGTTTCTCTTGAGGATAATACTTCTTGATAGGAGTGGTTTTTACTTGTGTTCTTGAGAATTTCAGAAATGCAAAAACTAAGATTGTGTCTATTGAGGATAACCTTCATGAATAATAGACACAACCTGTAACATCTCACAACTAGAAAGAACTAGAAGGAAGTTTAAAATTTGGAAATAGTTATTTTTGGAAAGTATAAGGAAATCTGGAAAATTGCTAGTAAGTTAAAATTGAGTTTTTAGTTAACTTAAATCGGCCATAACTCCTAGCTCAGGATGAGTTAGGTGTAGTTCCAGATATGGTTAGAAATCTCATGGAACGATCTTTCCAACGCCGCAAAGTTTGCGCGATTCCGAGTTTGTATGTGTGAGTTAAGCCCTTTGGAAGTTGGGCTGTTGGATTAAGGAAATGTCCAATCTGGAATTTTAAGGGGTATTTTAGTCTTTTCATTGCCCTATTATTTTAATCCATTTTTATGAGTTTAATATGGGTAAAATTATATTTTAGTCAGTTTTAGAATTTGGGATTTCACGCAAGGGCTAAGGAGAAAGGAGAAGAGAAAAGAGGAAGGAGAAAAGGGTAAATTCATCAAGATCGATCAAGGAAGTTGGTGTTTCGCCAAGGATTTGCTTCTATCAGGTATGTGAGGCTCTCATAACGTTGGGATCGTTCTCCCACGTGCCAAGCATATTTATTTCAGTTTGGATTCATCCTAAAAGCATATGAATATTGATGATCTTGATACCTATTCTTGAATTCATATATTGTTCTTGAATTTGACTGAGTTGGGAAGTTTCTGAGTTTGTTACGTCGCATTATAGGGTCATTTTGAGTTACGCTCTTAGGTACTTTTGCTGGGTATCTGTATCTAAAAGTAATCTGGAAAAAAAGAACCGAGTTTGGGTGATTTGGGGTTGGAAAACGAAGAAGAAATTTCGTCGGACGAAATTAAGAGGTGGCCGCGCGTCGCGCGCCTAGTGCCCAGATTTGAACATTTCAGCTTTGCATCACGGAGCTGACACGAGGTGTTCTGCTTCAAAAGATGTTTCCGGAACCAAAATTTAATTATTCCTCCGCGTCGTGGACCCACCTTCAAATCTTGAGTTTCGGTCTTTTCTCATATTTAGCTATCTAAAATCATTCCTAAACAACATGAGATCTTTCCAAATCACAAATCTGAATCCTTGAATCCATAATTCAATTCAAGGATCAGTTAAGAGTCAAGTTAATAGCAGTTAAGATCAAAGTCAAGAGAAGTCAAGAGTCAAGTCAAGAGTAGTTAAGATCAAAGTCAAGAGAAGTCAAGAGTCAAGTAAGAGAAGTTCATTTCAAGCTTTCATAAGTCTTTTACAAACGTTTTAACTTTGTTTTAAGACTTAAGTTTTGAGTTCAGTAAAGAGTAATGTTGAAGTTCTTTTCTTCAAAGAAACATATGGGGACTAAGTATTTCCCAAAGAGATTTAAAATGTTTTACACATTTAAATAAGAACGGAAACTGAGATTTCCAAAAGGCCTTTGGGCTAGTTTTCAGAAAAGAGTAATAGCTTTCCAAATGAAACAAGCAGGGAAACTGAGATTTCCAAGATAGCCTTTGAGCTAAGATTTTTAGCACTAATCTCAAATCACAGAAGAAGTATATTTTTAAACATAAGAGCTAGTATATTTTGGGAGTAGTATTGAGCACCGAATTAGGGGCAAGCATGAGTTTAGATAACTCACGTCTCCATAAAACCATGTAGCCACCATGGCTAGAAAATGGTCATACTTTTTAGATGAACCATTTTCACAATCGACTAGTGGATCCACTTAGTAGTTCAGGTCCTATACCTCTGGCCGGGTATAGGATGCACTGGCTGCGTGAGGTAGATCGCTGTATCATCACTATAGCTCTTATGTGATGGTTGTCGATTAGAGAAACTCCCACATAAGTTATTGTATTTTTATATACATCAGTTTATTGTATTTTTTACATACATTTCAGAGTACTGTTGTATCCTTGTATATACACAGAGTTGACATCATGTTTTTAAACAACTTTTCTATATATTGCACTTGTTTTAAACTGCTTTATATTGAAATGAGTTCAGTTAAGTATTCATGAGTTGAGAAGAGCCAAGGTAAGTGTTTCTTTTAGATTCTCTTTCCAGCCTATGTTGTTTTCACTTTCCAACTCGCATACTCGTACATTCAATGTATTGATGCCAGTTGGCCTGCATCATCTTATGATGCAGACACAGGTAACTAGGATCGACATCCCAGCGCACCGTTGATCCAGTGAGCAGTTCAGAGTCAGTCGGTGAGCCTCTTTGCATTCCGGAGGATCTATTTTCATTACTTTCTAGTTAGTTCATTAGGATGTTGTGGGGTTTGTCCCAATATCTACCTCAGTTGTTTTAGAGGCTTTATAGACAGTCATATGTTAGTTCTTTAGTCTTTTCATTGTCATTATTCCATGTTGAGACTTGAGTTTGCCTTAATGGCCAGTTGAATGTTCCTTTATAACATTCCAGTTTATTATATGAATTTATCTTGGTTGAGTTTAAGTCTTCCGCTGAGTTAAGTAAGCCAGGTCAAGGGTTCGCTTGGGGCCAACAATGGTCTTCGAGTGTCGGCCACGTCTAGGGTGTGGGCTCGGGGTGTGACAAACTTGGTATCAGAGCACAGAGTTCAAGAGTCCTAGGGAGTCTATGAAGCCATATCTGTAGAGTCTTAGTTATCGGTGTGAAGCGCGCCACATATATAATTATGAGGCTACAACATTTAGGAATTCCTTCACTTCTTTCACACTTATTTCGTACGTTAGAGTTTATCTCTAAAAAGTTTCCCTCGAATTCGTGCCTGCATGTGTTTCAGATAATCATGCCTCCACGAAGAGCAGTCAGAGGTCGTCCAGCTAGGAGGAATGTTGAGGAACAAGAGTTACCCAATGCACCTAAAGTACAACCTCAAGGAGAAGTCACCAATGCTTAGTTCAGAGATGCTATAAGGATGCTCAGTTAAGTTGTGACCAACCAAGCTGGGCAGTAGAGAGGAGCTCGACAGGAAGAGGCTGATACTTCAAGGATTCGTGAGTTCTTGAGGATGAATTCTCCAAGTTTCACTGGTTCAAGCACTGCAGAGGATTCAGAGAACTTCATTGAGGAACTAAAAAATGTGTTCGATGTGATGCATGTTACTGATACTGTGAGAGTTGAGCTAGCTGCATATCAGATGAAGAATGTTGCTAGGACTTGGTTTGATTAGTGGAAAGGGGGTAGAGCTGAGGATGCACCACCTGCGAGTTGGGCATGTTTTAAAGATGCTTTCTTGGGGCGTTTCTTTCCCCGAGAATTGAAAGAGGCTAAGGTACGGGAATTTCTAACACTTAAGCAGGATTCTCTCAGCATTCATGAATATAGGTTGAAGTTCACCCAACTATCCCGATGTGCTTCAGAGATGGTTAAGGACATGAGGAGTAGAATGAGCTTGTTTGTTGCTGGGTTCGGCCATCTATCAAGCAAAGAAGACCGAGCAACAATGCTTATTGGGGACATGGACATTTCAAGGTTGATGGTCTATGTGCAGCAGGTAGCGGAAGAGAAGGTGAGAGATAGAGAGGAGTTCAAGAACAAGAGGGCTAAGACGGGGAATGGGTCCGGGCAACAAAAGAGTAATGCCAACCGATCATCCTTCTAACAAAAATAGAAGGGACCTGCTCCATCATCTGCTAGTGCACCTGTACCTAAGAAAAAATGTGAGTACAATTGTCAGAATTCCAGAGCTAAGCCTGCTTATTCCCAGGGTAATGTGGCGCAAAGGGGTAGTAAGCCTCTTGCCTGCACCAAGTTTGGTAGGAACCACTCAGGTATTTGTCGTGAGGGCTCCATTGGTTGTCTCAAGTGTGGTCAGACTGGGCATTTCATGTGAAAGTGTCCAAACAACAAGCAGGGAAATAGTAGTGGGGGCAATAGAGCTCAGTCTTCTTCAGTTGCTCCACTAGACAGGGTTGCACCTAGAGGATCTACTTTCGATACTGGCGGAGGAACAAACTGCGTATATGCTATAACTAGTCGCCAAGAGCAAGAGGATTCGCCAGATGTTGTCACTTGTATGATTCAAGTCTTTGACTTTACTGTTTATGCCTTGCTAGATCCCGGAGCAAGTTTATCTTTTGTAACTCCATATGTTGCTATGAATTTTGATGTTATTCCTGAGCAACTTAGTGAACCATTCAGTGTTTCCACACCTGTTGGTGGGTCTATTCTAGCAGAGAGAGTCTATCGTGATTGTCCTATTTTCGTCAATCACAAGAGTACCATGGCTGATTTAATTGAGTTAGACATGGTAGACTTTGATGTCATTCTTGGTATGGACTGGCTTCATGCCTGTTATGCCTCAGTTGATTGTAGAACTCGAGTAGTCAAGTTTCAGTTTCCAAATGAGCCAGTCTTAGAGTGGAAAAACAGTTCAGTAGTGCCTAAGGGTCGTTTCATTTCGTACCTTAAGGCAAGGAAGTTAGTTTCTAAGAGGTGTGTCTATCACTTAGTCCGAGTTAATGACTCTAGTGTTGAGATACCTCATATTCAGTCAGTTCCAGTAGTGAAACACTTTCCAGAAGTCTTTCCAGATGATCTTCCCGGAGTCCCTCCTGAGAGAGAGATTGACTTTGGTATAGATCTTCTTCCAAATACTCGTCCTATCTTTATTCCACCATACAGAATGGCACCAGCAGAGTTGAAAGAGTTGAAAGAGGAGTTAAAAGATATATTAGATAAGGGCTTCATTCAACCAAGTGTCTCACCTTGGGGAGCTCCGATCTTGTTTGTGAGAAAGAAAGATGGTTCCCTTAGGATGTGTATATATTACCGTCAGTTGAATAAGGTTACCACTAAGAATAAGTATCCTCTTCCAAGGATTGATGATCTTTTCGATCAGCTTCAAGGTGTTTTCTGTTTCTCAAAAATTAACCTCAGATCAGGCTATCATCAATTAAGAGTGAGGGAATGTGACATTCCAAAGACAGCTTTCAAAACCAGATATGGTCATTATGAGTTTTTGGTCACGTCCTTTGGTTTGACTAATGCACCAGCAGTGTTCATGGATCTTATGAATAGAGTCTTCAAACCTTATTTAGATATTTTTGTTATCATCTTCATTGATGACATACTAATCTATTCAAGGAATAAAGAAGATCATGCTAGCCATCTCAGAATAGTTCTTCAGACTTTGAAAGATAGAGAGTTGTATGCCAAGTTCTCTAAGTGTGAGTTTTGGCTTGAGTCTGTGGCGTTCTTGGGCCACATAGTTTTCGGTGATGGAATTAGAGTGGATACTCAGAAAATTGAGGCAGTGCAGAATTGGCCTAGACCCATATCTCCAACTGATATTAAGAGTTTCTTGGGTTTAGCTGGCTATTATAGAAGGTTTGTAGAGGGGTTCTCGTCTATTTCGTCTCCTTTGACGAAGTTGACTTAGAAAATAGTGAAGTTTCAATGGTTTGAAGCTTGTCAGAAAAACTTTCAGGAATTAAAGAAGAGGTTGACTGTTGCCCCAGTTTTAACTTTACCAGAAGGTACTCAAGGTTTTGTGGTGTATTGTGATGTATCTAGAGTTGGTTTGGGTTATATCTTAATGCAGAATAGAAAAGTTATAGCCTATGCCTCCAGACAGTTGAAAGGTCATGAGAAGAGCTACCCAACCTATGACTTAGAATTGGCTACTGTAGTATTCGCTTTGAAGATATGGCGTCATTATTTGTATGGTGTTCATGTTGATATATTCATTGATCATAAGAGCTTTCAGTATGTGTTCACCCAGAAAGAGCATAATCTCAGACATATGAAGTGGTTAGAATTACTCAAGGATTATGACATGAGTATTCTTTACCACCCAGGTAAGGCTAATGTGGTTGTTGATGCATTAAGCATGTTATCTATGGGTAGTACCGCCCATGTTGAGGAAGAAAAGAGAGAGTTAGCAAAGGATGTGCACAAACTTGCATGCCTGGGAGTCAGACTTATGGATTCCACAAAAGGAGGAATAGTGGTGACGAATGGGGCTGAATTATCATTAGTGTCAAAAGTGAAAGAAAAGCAAGAGCAAACTCCCATTTTTCTTGAATTGAAGGCAAATGTTCATAAGCAAAAAGTATTAGCTTTTGAACAAGGGGGAGATGGTGTTTTGAGATATTAAGGTAGATTGTGTGTACCTATGGTGGATGGACTCCAATAGAGGATCATGGAGGAAGCTCACAGCTCCAGATATTCCATTTATCTAGGTTCCAAAAATATGTATCGTGATTTGAGAGAGGTTTATTGGTGGAATGGCATGAAGAAGGGCATTGCTGAATTTGTCGCTAGGTGTCCAAATTGCCAACAAGTGAAAGTAGAGCACCAAAGGCTCGGTGGTTTAGCTCAGAATATAGAACTTCCTGAATGGAAGTGGGAGATGATCAATATGGATTTCATCACAGTTTTACCAAGGTCTCGAAGACAGCATGATTCTATTTGGGTGATTGTTCGACAGAATGACAAAATCAGCCCACTTTTGGCCGGTAAAGACTACCTATTCAGCAGAGGATTATGCTAAGCTATATATTCAAGAAGTGGTAAGACTTCATGGAGTTTCGGTCTCTATTATATCAGATAGAGGTGCATAATTTACTGCACAGTATTGGAAGTCTTTTTAGAAAGGTTTGGGTTCGAAGGTGAATTTAAGTACTGCCTTTCATCCTCAGACAGATGGGAAAACAGAGCGCACTACTCAGACTTTAGAAGATATGTTGAGGGCTTGTGTGATTGATTTCAAAGGGAATTGGGATGATCACCTACCTCTCATTGAGTTTACTTACAACAACAATTATCACTCTAGCATCCAAATGGCTCCTTATGAAGCTCTTTATGGGAGAAGATGCAGATCTCCTATTGGATGGTTTGAAGTTGGTGAAACAGGGTTGATAGGACCATATTTAGTTTACCAAGCTATGGAGAAGGTGAAAGTGATTCAAGTAAGGTTGAAAACGGCACAGAGTCGTTAAAAATCCTACACTGATGTTAGGAGAAGGGCGTTAGAGTTTGAAGTAGATGATTGGGTATATTTGAAAGTTTCACCCATGAAGGGTGTTATGAGGTTTGGTAAGAAGGGGAAGCTTAGTCCCCGGTATATTGGACCTTATCAAATATCCAAAAGGATTGGCAATGTAGCTTATGAGTTAGAGCTACCACAAGAGTTGGCAGTAGTTCATCCTGTATTTCATATCTCTATGTTGAAGAAATGCATGGGCAATCCTTCATTGATCATACCAACTGAAAATATTAGGATCAATGATAGCTTATCTTATGAGGAGATTCCTGTTCAGATTCTAGATCGCCAAGTTCGCAAGTTGAGGACTAAGGAAGTAGCATCAGTCAAGGTCCTTTGGAGGAACCAATTTGTTGAAGAAGCTACTTGGGAAGTTGAGGAGGATATGAAGAAGATATATCCACATCTCTTTGAAACCGGAGAAAATGCTGACCAAGGTACTAATTTTCTTCTTAGTACTACCTAAATTATGAGTAAGAATGTTGTTTGTTTGCAATTGCTTGTTGGGTGTTTGAACTTGATGTTGTTACCCTTAGCTTAGTACGAGTAAATCTCATTCGAGTATGAATGTTCCCAAGGGGGAGATATTGTAACATCTCGCAACTAGAAAGAACTAGAAGGAAGTTTAAAATTTGGAAATAGTTATTTTTGGAAAGTATAAGGAAATTTGGAAAAAAAAAGTAAGTTAAAATTGAGTTTTTGGTCAACTTCAATTGGCCTTAACTCCTAGCTCAGAATGAGTTAGGTGTATTTCCAGACATGGTTGGAAATCTCTTGGAACGATCTTTCCAACGCCACCAAGTTTGCACGATTCCGAGTTCGTATGTATGAGTTAAGCCCTTTGGAAGTTGGGCAGTTGGATTAAGGAAATGTCTAATTCGGAATTTTAAAGGGTATTTTAGTCTTTTCATTACCCTATTATTTTAACCCATCTTTAGGAGTTTAATATGGGTCAAATTAGATATTAGTCAGTTTTAGAATTTAGGATTTCATGCTAGGGATAAGGAGAAAGGAGAAGAGAAAAGAGGAAAGAGAAAAGGGCAAATTCATCAAGATCGATCAAGGAAGTTGGTGTTTCGCCAAGGATTTGCTTCTATCAGGTATGTGAGGCTCTCTTAACGTTGGGATTGTTCTCCTACGTGCCAAGCATTTCAGTTTGGATTTTTCATAAAAGCATATGAATATTGATGATCTTGATACCTATTCTTGAATTCATATATTGTTCTTGAATTTGATTGAGTTGGGAAGTTTCTGAGTTCGTTACGTCGCATTATAAGGTCATTTTGAGTTACGCTCTTAGGTACTTTTGCTGGGTATCTGTATCTAAAAGTAATCTGGAAAAAAAGAACCAAGTTTGGATGATTTGGGGTTGGAAAACGAAGAAGAAATTTCGTCGGACGAAATTAAGGGGTGATTGCGCGTCGCGCGCCTAGTGCCCAGATTTGAACATTTTAGCTTCGCATCGCGGAGCTGACACGAGGTGTTCTGCCTCAAAAGAAATTTTTGGAACCAAAATTTAATTATGCCTCCGCGTTGCGGACCCACCTTCAAATCTTGAATTTCGGTCTTTTCACATTATTAGCTATCTAAAATCATTCCTAAACAACATGAGATCTTTCCAAATCACAAATCTTAATCCTTGAATCCATAATTCAATTCAAGGATCAGTTAAGAGTCAAGTTAATAGCAGTTAAGATCAAAGTCAAGAGAAGTCAAGAGTCAAGTAAGAGAAGTTCATTTCAAACTTTCATAAGTCTTTTACAAACGTTTTAACTTTGTTTTAAGACTTAAGTTTTGAGTTCAGTAAAGAGTAATGTTGAAGTTCTTTTCTTCAAAGAAACATATGGGGACTAAGTATTTCCCAAAGAGATTTAAAATGTTTTACACATTTAAATAAGAACGAAAACTGAAATTTCCAAAGGGCTTTCAGGCTAGTTTTCAAAAAAGAGTAATAGCTTTCTAAATGAAACAAGCAGGGAAACTGAGATTTCCAAGATAGCCTTTGAGCTATGTTTTTGAGCACTAATCTCAAATCACAGAAGAAGTATGTGTTTAAACATAAGAGCTAGTATATTTTGGGAGTAGTATTGAGCACCGAATTGGGGGCGAGCATGAGTTCAGGTAACTTACTTCTCCATAAAACCATGTAAGCCACCATGGGTAAAAAAGGGTCATACTTTTTAGATGAAAAGTTTTAACAATAGACTAGTGGATCCACTTAGTAGTTCAGGTCCTATATCTTTGGCCGGGTTTAGGATGCGCTGGCAGCGTGAGGTAGATTGTTGTATCGTCACTATAGCTCTCATGTGATGGTTGTCGGTTAGAGAAACTCTCACAAAACTTATTGTATTTTTATATACATCAGTTTATTGTATTTTTGACATACATTTCAGAGTTATGTTGTATCCTTGTATATACACAGAGTTGACATCATGTTTTTAAACAACATTTCTTTATATTGAACTTGTTTTAAACTGCTTTATATTGAAATGAGTTCAGTTAAGTATTCATGAGTTGAGAAGAGCCAAGGTAAGTGTTTCTTTTAGATTCTCTTTCCAGCCTATGTTGTTTTCACTTTCCAACTCGCATACTCGTACATTCAATGTACTGATTCCAGTTGGCCTGCATCATCTTATGATGCAGTCACAGGTAAGTAGGACCAGCATCCCAGCGCACCGTTGATCCATTGAGCAGTTCAGAGTCAGCACGTGAGTCTCTTTGCATTCCGGAGGATCTATTTTCATTGCTTTCTAGTTAGTTCATTAAGATGTTGTGGGGTTTTTCCCAACATCCAACTCAGTTGTTTTAGAGGCTTCATAGACAGTCAGATGTTAGTTCTTTAGTCTTTTGATTGTCATTATTCCATGTTGAGACTTGAGTTTGCCTTAATGGCCAGTTGAATGTTCCTTTATAACATTCCAGTTTATTATATGAACTTATCTTTGTTGAGTTTAAGTCTTCCGCTGAGTTAAGTAAGCCAGACCAAAGGTTCGCTTGGGGCCAGCAATGGTCTTCGAGTGCCGGCCACGTCCAGGGTGTAGGCTCGGGGCGTGACACAACCTTTGAGGCAATGCTATTGGCCGAGGATTCTACAACGGTTGGAGACTGTGCACCAACCTCACCAAACAATTTTACTTTTTACAGCCTATCATTTGAATTTATATTAGCAAGAAGGATCAGGTCCCATTATAAGATCTCTTTGTTTGTTAGATCATTAGAACTAAGAATAACATTTCCCCACATCATGTGGATACAAGTCCTTTTCTTCCATCAGATGATAATCTTTATGATGTCTTTGGAAACTCATCGAGACCAATTTTGACCTCATTTTACTTTTTCAAATCAACTTTCTTGAGTCTTCTTCGCGTAATGTGTTCATCTCTTATACTACCACATCCTCAAGTTATTTTTTATTCAATAAAAATAGTCCCTCTGTTTTTTAGTTTTGATGTCAGACTGACTGGGAAACAAAATAATCTTCATTCATATCCATTTCTATTGTTACATAATTAGCACCAGAATCATTTCTTCAACCTATTTTTATCAATTATGATATTGTATTTTCAGATATTATACTCGTTGATTTTTTCCTCAGAGATCGGCCACAACAATTATACACCATTTTCGATCTAGAATTTAAGAAATGAACACCAAATTCTATCAAAGACTACTAATTTATTATTGACAACTTACAATTAGTATCAATTAAGCCAACATAACATCTCCAAAAATCCGTACAAAGATTGATGTAATACTTTAATACTCAATAGTTGTAGAGTGTATAGAAGTTCAAGTTAAATCTTCAAGTACTGTAAAATTCAAATACATATCTAAAACAACCAAACATTTGAAAAAGGAAAATAACAATCCAAGCTTTTTTTTCCTACTTTACCCCAACTCAAAACCAGAGCCTGATAGAGACAAAATACACAAAAAGTCAATAGAAAACTCAACATTCAACTGAAAAAAGCTAGAATTAAAGTTGTATGAAAGAATTAAGTATTGGATTATGCGAAGAGCAATACAAATCCTCATTGATTTTACTACCTGCTCATTCTTTAAAAATCTCACCCAACAACATTCTCCTATCATATGCTTGCAAAGTCAAAACACCATACTTTTACAAAATAAAGATAAGATAACACGATAACATTGATAATCTTCCAACAGTTGATTTGAACAAGGGCACTTTAAAACTAGAAACTCTTTAAAACTAGAGTCGACCAAAGATAAACGATTAAGGACCAGCTTACTAAAGAACATTATCTTCAATTATGTTTGTAATCACCTTTTTAGCGAAAAAAATTATGCAGGACTTCTTTAGCAAGACAACATAGGAGGAGGAGGAGGAGGAGGATAAGAAGAAGAAGAAATAACACACCTGGATTGTTGTTGCTAGAAGATGGATGATTGAAAGGTTGCATAGCTTCTTGCGGTGACTGAACATCCAATGTTGCAATCATGTCGTCATTCAAATTGAAGTCCATGATACATATGATTAAGTCGTCCAAGGATATCATATGTAACTTCTCGGTGTATGGTTACTTTTATTCTTCTAATTTTTCCACCATCCTCTGATGCATCTTCCAATTCCTCTATTTGTTTTTACATCATCTCATCATTAGCACTTAAATAGGGTTCAGAATGTGCTTTCCTTTTCAAAGTAGTTTTTATAACTCCTCGTCCATACAATATAAAGCACCCTAGATGTTCATGTCCCATGACTGCTGCAAATGCATCAATTGATTGATTGTTATCTTCACTTTGTTGACTTTGCATTTTCTCCATTTTAGCCTAGAAATCAATTTCAAATAAATAAAATCAAGTCTTTAAGAAAAAAAGGATCTCAACAACCTTATAATAAAATAAAAGTAATACAATTTTACTAATTGTATCCTCATTAGAGTCCTTGTATACTCGATCAAATTTTCTTGATCTTGTAGCCATAAAGATTTCTTTAGATGACAGCTCATCGGAGGGATTGCTTCTCTTTTTCCTGATTACATAGAAGTTGGTATCAAAGATCTTTGTATGCCAACATGTTTATATTAAATAATTAAGAGGAGGACATACCAAATTATTGTGTATCACAACAAAACTTGTTTTACCATCAATATGTGGATTCGTTATTTTATTTTTCGATTCTTGGTATTTGTTTCGCTCATTTTCTGTAAATAAAGGAGTCAATAAAATATACTTAATTAAGAAATCAAAAATTGAAACATGAATGTATAAATGAACTTGAGTCACTTCAGCTTTGATTTAAAAAAAAGAGTGATATGGAAACAATATAAAGTTATGGAATGTGTGTAGTTTATATAGATGTTTGTATCACACCCATAAAATCAAAATCTAACCTTGAATTTTTCAGAGTTCCAATATGTGAGCAAATCTTTAAAATATGTCACGACCCAGACGGTCGTGATTGACACCCACACTAACCCTCCGGTGGGAGAACCGAAACTACAGCCCAACTAATCAACTTAACCAAAGTAATACACATTTAAAGCAACGGAAGAAGGTTTAAATGACAATAAAAATGGAGTCCCCATAAAGTCCAAAGATTTAAACAAATAACTAACCAAACTAATGCGGAAATTCAACCCCTAGAACCTGAAAGTCATTGTACCAAAACTCTATTAACGATAAGTCTAAGAACAGAGGTACAACCCCGAAACTAAACAACACCTTAAAAAAATAGTCTGAGTCCGAAAATAGTGGACTTAAACAAGAAAGATCTATGGTAGCCCGAAAGTACTGGCTCACCCTTAAATCTAGTCACGCTCAATAGTCATCTAACTGAGGTCTATCAATAGCCACCTGAAGATGCCTTGTACTCAACAAAGAAAGAGCAAGTGCAGTATCAGTACACAAGCACAATGTACTAGTAGGATCACGCGGCTATCCCAATAAGTGAAACACATGTAAGTAACCACAACATTATAAAACAGGCATATGCCGAACATATACAATATTAGTCATCTTTTTTAAATCAATGTAGCATCCCACATTCTCAATAATACACATTGGTTATCAATTTAGAGTAACATACAATCTTTCAATATCAATCATCATTAGATATGAACGTAATCATCACAAGTAGATACACAACACAATTCAATGGTCCTCTCATGGAACCCAATTCAATGGTCCTCTCATAGAACTCACACCCAAACTGTTAGCATACCAGAACGTGGTACCCAATCCAATGTATATACTAGAACGTGGCAATCGATCCCATATTTATGCCAAAACGTGGCAACCGATCCCATATTTATACTGGAACGTGGCAACCAATCCCAGTTAGTGTCTCGGATCGTGACACCCGCCCATTCTAAAAACCATAATCACAATCGCAATGTATATTCTCACAATCATACAACAAGAGGTGATTCATGTCATACAATTATTCAATTATCCTCATTTATGATTAGGGTGATCAATAATGCAACATTCGCATACATACGTGCATTGTAATGAAGCAATTACAAACATATATCACACCAACATGAAATCACAGCCATCACCTACCTCGAAACCAATTTGAAACCCTAAGAAACTTGATTCTTCTCTTTCTGGATTTGTTTCGCTTGTTCTTGGTCTACAAACAATCATAATAACATGGGAATCAATAAACTATCACTAATTACCCGGATTACTAACAATTCTAACAAACCCTAGATCATACCCATGATCCTAAGTACCCAATTAAGGTTGTTTCCACCATGAAATCTAGATCAACACCCCCTCCCCAATCCATAATTACACATTCTATTACATACTACAGATCGAAAAATGGATTCGGCGAGTGAAAAGCTTACCTTTAGCCTCAAGAATGGTGGAAAACTGTCAAGAGTCGCCTGAGGTTCGTTCCTTAGCTCTAATAATCAAAAGTGCAGAATAAGGTCGTTTAGGGGTTTATTTACGACCTTAAGTTGCGTCGACCCTGTCACAGTGTCCCTCACCCCGCTGTAGCGGCCCCGCCCTGGCGGCAAAAATCCCACCCCAACGGCTTGCATGGAACCAGTGAGCTGTTTTAAGAATTCTAAGACCCCCATTTCACAACACCTTTAACCAATGATGCTCAGAAAATACTGTTCACGCTAAGATCGATTTCGGGTGTTCTACTCACCCGAATTCACTTTCGTAAAGTTGTATGGATTCCTTAACGACTTATCTAACTACTCTTGTAATCAAAATCATAAATAATTCACCCAATTTTTACCAAATTGCCTTACACCTTAATGACTCCGATTTCGTCCAAATCTGAACTAGGTTGGGAAATTCCAAGTTACTGCGAAAAAGTTTTCCGACCCAAAATTTTTCCCCGTTGGCTTTTCCATAACGACGGAACCTAGTCGTTACAATAGATACCATTTTATCCATCACTCGTCCTCGAGTGATCAACTAGGGAAGACTGGCTAAAGTAAGGGTAGAGTAGTATCTGAAATGTCGAATTACTGGGGATACTTGTCTCGCATGTCCTTAGCTTCCGGACATAGTGATCAAGAATTTCAACCGGTTCTTCCTCACACCGAAGGTCTTGTTTAACAACACCGAGTCTCACTTTTTGATATGATCCTCGTCCCCAGCCAACTAATTGAATACCTATACATCCTCCATACAATGCCTAAAGTAAGTCATCACAATACTCAAGTGATAATTATTATTGTATGTACACTTAGCTAACCACAAATCTATTCCCAATAACCACCAAAGTTGATCGTACCCATGTCTGTAACATGTTATCAAGGACTTTGACACCAACATCAGGACGAATCCTTTCTCACATAACCGTGATAAAATCGAAAATCAAAACTCGCCACAATTAGAGGTGAACCTAAACCAACCAACAGACAATCATAATACCCAATCAACCATAGTTCTTATCAACATCTCCATCTCACAATCCAATTTCCCATGAGCTTAAGTTATAAACATTTGATCTTTAAACATCAGATATTCATCAAGGGATATGTCCAAGCATACAAGTCCTCTAACCACACTATTGAATGCTAGATTTAGCAATTGTAGATTACCTCTTAAAAATAGTAAAATTGGACCCAATGATCCCCACATTCAACCACACACAATCAATACACGACCTCAACGACTAGATGAATGTTAAGATTGTCGGACAACCATAGATTATGCATGGTAGCTCTTCTATGAACTCTCATAAGCAAGGTGGTACATGTAGAACCACTAAAATATTTTTAACAACTCCAAGACAACCCCAATTATGTCATTCAAAATAACCAAATCTTCCCACTCAACCAAGTGAACATCGCAGGATTTGGTACCCCTGATCCACCACTAGGGTTCCACCCACAAAAGTGAACACACACGAGAGCATAACTAGTGAATCATACTCACAATATTAACAATCATCATAACACTCTGATTATTTACCCTATTATAACCCAACACTTTTTAAATGAAACCTTTCTTAGGTACTTAACAATCACTAGTAATAAACTTTACGACTCAACCCAGGTGTAAGTCCTTTCAAATGCTCAATACGGGGTACAATTGATCATTTCTCACCTTGCCAATTCATACCTTGACAATATATCTCACCACGAATGTAGAATTGTAATAAAAAACATGAATTGTAAATTCAACCGTATAACACAATCCCTTTATCTATCAAGATTAGCTTGTACCTTGAAGATTTTTATGAATTCATGGATCTTCGCTTATCATTGATCGCATCTCTATTGATCTTACAATATCATTTGCTAAAATTCCATCGTACTCCTTACTAAACTCAAAAAAAAAAAACCAAAACACTTATCATCACACTCGAGCTAATGTCTGTACACTCTTTTCTCAAGTCCTTTCCAATAGTTTTTAACCAAATCTGACGGACTTGTGACAATATTACCATAGCCACAATAAAAACGAATGAAATCACGCTTCTCTGAAACCAATTATCTACCACTCTGAAGATATCTCTTTAGCCCTTGCAATCAAATAATATATTCCTGCTCTTGCCTCTCTCTAAAGGTTGTACTACATCCCACTATTTTTCTTCATTATAACTCTAGCTCTTTAAAATTCTATTCAAGTGGTGTCCCACCATCTCTTAAAACTTTCCATACACCCACATTACTCACCAATTATTAGGAAACCACAATCTTATTATATAGTTGCATCCCATCACAATCCATTATTACCATTGCGCTCAGTCAGCCCTGACTATCACTATGAAGTCAACCATTTCATCAACATGACACCTAAAAGTCAGGTATACTCATCAATTTTAAAGGACTAAACCTTTCTTGGTACGCATTTTCTTACTAAAATCATCAATTTCCTGCACCCAAGTATACTCAATGGAACTTTCTTTATCCATAAGCTTGTCATTCCGGTATCAATCCACTCCCTTATGGATTAAGATAAAATCATCAATCCTCATACTACCCTCCTTCTTCTTAACAAATAAGACAAGAGCATCCCACTGGGAAACACTAGGAAGGATGAAACCTTTATCATGAAGCTTTTGGTTTTGAGCCTTAAGCTCTCTTAATTCTACTGGAGCCATATGATACGGAGGGATGGAAATAGGGCGAGTGCCAGTTTCCAATTCAATGCAGAAATCTATATCTCTATCCGGAGGCATACGAGAAAAATTCGTAGGAAACACTTCCTTAAACTTAGACACCACATGAACAGACTAAATAGAGGGAGACTCAACCTCAACATCCCAAACATGAGCCAAATAAGCCAAACAATCCTACTCTACCAGTTTCCTAGCTCGAATGGAGGATATGATCTTAACTAGCTTAGGCTTGTACACCCCTTCCCACTCTAATCTTTCCCTACCGGGAACTTTAGAATTACCGACTTAGCATTACAATTAAGCCCGGTATAATAGGGGGACAACCAAGTCATGCCTAAGATTATATCAAGTCAGTCATTTCCAGCATAACCAAATCAACCCAAGTCTGAAAATCCATAAACACAACAAGAAAACACGATATACATGGGTGACTATGACTGACTCTTCAACTGGGGGTAGAAACATGGATTGGGGTATCAAGTATATCACAAACCACATCAAAACCCAAGGCAATTGAACTGACACATACGAATAAGTAGAACCCGGATCAAACGAACTAATAGCCATTCGAGCACATACAAGAGTAGCTCTTGTGACCACTGCATCACACCCTCAAACTCGGTCTTACCCGTAAAAATATAAAACTGAGCCCTGTCCTCTTGACGGGCAACCTCATTGCCTGGCTGCACTACTCTTCTACTTGCATTACCATTTCCCCGGCCTCCACAACCTCGTTGATTTCCTCCTCATATGCCCAGGTTCTCCACAATTTTAACATACCTTATAACTTATATTCAATTATTGAACACTGAATTAGATCGCGGGGGTTAGTTCGGGTACGATTCGGGGTCTATAATTGTGACTAAGGGAAAATAGGGGAGACTGGGCTGAGATTCTGTCTCGTCCTGTGGCGGGGAAAATCTTGCCCCAGCGGCCCTAACGAAAACAGAACGCCTGCCAACAATTTCTGGGGTTCCTCTTTTTCTATATTTTCCAACGGTTTCCAGCTATAACACATGCAGTATTAGAGTAATTCCCTTAGCTAGGACAATCATTGTCTACCCCCCGGTCAACCCACGAAGTACGCATTTTAGAATTCTTTTTCATCGTTTCAACACTACCACAAACATATCCCCGGGATATACCAGACTCTCACACGGTTATCAGTTGGTCACAATGCACGTCTAGATTCTCGCTTTCGAACCACATCGTAATTTATCTAGACCCTTGCACCTAATCTCGTGATGACTTTCTTTTCACAACAAGTTTCATGACACTCAAGTAGTTACAACTTACAGACAAACCCAAATTCTTTAATTAGTTCGTTCCACAAACGACCGTTACTGATCATCTATGCCTTATACGACCCCTAAAGCCAGATACCAATTGGAACCTTCTCAGTTCCAATTAACTTCCTTGTGTCCCTTCAGTCGAGACTACGATGTCTAGTTCACTCCGTTGAGATACCAATTGGACTCAACTCATACCACAAGCGACAGTAGTTAGAGAACCCCACAAAACTGCTAGTTTCAATCATAGAACTTGGTCGAACCTAATTCTTAACCGCCTCAATCTTTAAATGATGGTAACCAGACCTTAGATCAATCTTAGAGAAAACCGATGCACCTTGCAATTGGTCAAAAAGGTCATCTATCTAAGTCAATGGATACTTGTTTTGAATGGCGACCCTATTCAACTGTCAGTAGTCTATACGCATCCTCTCTTGTTAGTGATGGTGTTACCACCTTTTGTTGCTCTAGTTCGGACCAAATAGTGAAGGAGGAAAGATATCAATTTGTATCACTCAGATACTAATTGGATTCAAGTCATAGCACGAAGGAGTAGAAAAAAGTGACTTTTTCCTAAAGTCCTACAGCCTCTCGAAGAAAAGTACGGACGTCATCGTATCGTTCCGCAAGACTCTACTAGAATCGTTTTGGTACAATGAGATCAACGAACCTAGAGCTCTGATACAAACTTTGTCATGACCCAGACCGTCGTGATTGACACCCACACTTACCCTCCGGTGGGAGAACCAAAACTACAGCCCAACTAATCAACTTAACCAAAGTAATACACATTTAAAGCTACGAAAGCAGTTTTAAATGACAATAAAAATGGAGTCCCCATAAACTCCAAAGGTTAAAAAAAATAACTAACCAAACTAATGCGGAAATTCAACCCCTAGAACCCAAAAGTCATCGTACCAAAACTCTACTAACGACAAGTCTAAGAACAGGGGGTACAACCCCGAAACTAAACAACACCTTAAACAAATAGTCTGAGTCCGAAAAGAGTGAACTTAAACAAGAAAGATCCATGGTAGACTGAAAGAATTAGCTCACCCTTGAATCCGGTCAAGCTCAATAGTCACCTAGCTGAGGTCTATCAATAGCCACCTGAAGATGCCCTGTACTCAACAAAGAAAGAGCAAGTACAGTATCAGTACACAGCCACAGTGTACTGGTAGGATCACGCGGCTATCCCAATAAGTGAAACATATGTAAGTAACCACAACATTATAAAATAGTCATATGCCGAACACATACAATATTAGTCATCTTTTCAAGATCAATGTAGCATCCCACATTCTCAATAATACACATTGGTTACGAATTTAGAGCAACATACAGTCTTCCAATATCAATCATCATTAAATATGAACGTAATCATCACAAGTAGATACACAACACAATTCAATAGTCCTCTCACAGAACCCAATTCAATGGTCCTCTCATGGAACCCACACCCAAACTGTTAGCATACCAGAACATGGTACCCGATCCAATGTTTATGTCGGAACGTGGCAACCGATCCCATATTTATGCCGAAACGTGGTAACCGATCCCAGTTAGAGTGTCAGATCATGACACCCGCCCATTCAACAAACCACAATCACAATCGCAATGTATCTTCACAGAATCATACAACAAGAGGTCATTCATGGTATACAATTATTCAATTATCCTCATTTACGATTGGGGTGATCAATAATGTAACATTCACATAAATACATGCATTATAATGAAGCAATTACAAACATATATCATACCAACATGAAATCACAACCATCACCTACCTCGAAACAAGCTTGAAACCCTAAGAAACTTGATTCTTCTCTTTTCAGATTTGTTTCGCTTGTTCTTGGTCTACAAGCAATAACACGATAATTAATAAACAATCACTAACTACCCGGATTACTAATAATTCTAACAACCCTAGATCATACCCATGATCCCAAGTACCCAATTTAGGATTGTTTCCACCATGGAATCTAGATCAAAACCCTCCCCCAACGATAATTACCCATTCTATTACGTTCTACGAATCGAAAAATGGATTTAAAGAGTGAAAAGCTTACCTTTATCCTCAAGAATGGTGGAAAACTGTCAAGAGTCACCTGGGGTTCGTTCCTTAGCTCTAAAATTGAAGAGTGCAGAATAAGGTTATTTAGGGATTTATTTACGACCTTAAATCGCGTCAAACCCGCCAGAACGGCCCTCACCCCGTTGTAGCGGCCCCGCCCTGGCGGCTAAAATCCCGCCCCAACGGCATGCACGGAACCAGTGAGCTATTGTAATAATTCCAAGACCCCCATTTCACAACGCACCTTTAACCAACGACGCTCAGAAAATACCGTTCACACTAAGATCGATTTCGGGAGTTCTACTCACCCGAATTCAATTTCGTAAAGTCGTACGGATTCCTTAACAACTTATCTAACTACTCATGTAACCATATTCGAAGATCATCATTATTATATGCTTTATAGTGTTTCTCATACAAATCATTATTATACTTTTGAATATCTTTTAACAACACCTTTAAATTTTATATGTCATATTCTTCCTATAACTTTTAAGGAAACATAATAAATTTATCCTTCTAATTTCATAAATAATTTGCATTTAATCCTTGTTATAATTTTCGTATAAATTTCCTTGTTGTTAGACTTATGTTTTAATATATCTTTTGTCCTAACGCAGCCAGGAATACAAATAAAATATATCAATAAATTTGATTATTTTCTAAGTACAGGACTAAATTTTCTCTTTTAGTAATAATTATGTCATATTTTTCTTCGATTACATATTTTTTTCATGTATAATTCTTGACATGACTTAATTTTAAAGTGTTGTAATGTACTTAAACTTCAATTCTATATAAAACATAATAATTATCAAATATTAATATTTTTTTGAAATATAAATTAATAATAATTAATAAACTTATAATGTTAATATTGAAGTATTAAGTGAAAGTAGTGTCATATAATAATTTTATAATAGAATATGGTTATATTTATCCTTCTTTATACTTTTTTGATAGATTTACACTAGTCATCTAAAAGAGCATTCCATAATGTTCACATTATTATCCCTTTTATTTTTTTAATTTTTTACTTTAACTTTCATTCAAAGATCGTATGAATTTGTACGTTTGTCGCGCATCAATCCTTATCCTCTAAGAAATTTTAGTTTTTCCAAGTCCCACATTGAAGTTCAGATCATGAATTAAAAGATTTCAATCCTATAAATAGCTCTCTCCTTCTTAGTATTTCAACAACGATTTTCGAAGCCAAAAAGGCTAAAATTTATTTACTCGGATAGGATGTTGGACTCATTGTCCCCACCCTATAACTTTCAAGATCAAGTTCTAAATTTTTTCTATCTATTTTTGAGTTAATTAAGCGAGAGGTAGAAGCTTATTCATCAATCTCATTGCCCACATTTGCTCTGCTAAAAAAAAGGTAATAAGCCCTTCCCTTTTAAATCATTTCTTAGCTTTGTTTTTTATTTTTTCAGATATAATTCTTGCTTGGTTTCCTAATAATAGAGTTAAATTCAACTTTTCTCTAAAGAATTTTCTTTAATTAGTGTGAGAGTGAATAGAGTATCTTAAAGTATTAAGTTCATCATTTACCTATTTATTGTATTCAACATACAAGTTTGTGAAGACCCTTTTTGTATGTACGAGTCACTTGGAGTTTTGAATGTCAATTTTTAAAATTTATAAGTTCACAGATTGGTTTACCTCCCAAACTCAAAACAAATGCTTTTCTTTTAACCCTAATTATTGTATCCTATTTTTCTATTTTCATAAAAACAAGTCAAAATTGTTTAAACCTTTACTATCTACTGTCAATGAGTTTTAGCTTATTTAAATAATAAAGTCTTTTCTTTGATTTAGTAAATGATATTATAAATGAGATAAGTTTATTTGTATTTTTTGCTTGATAATTGGAGCCAATGAATAGTAGTGATTAGCATATGATTAACATAGTTCATTATTTACATCGAAAAAAGTATGAACTCGAATATTATCATTTTTTTGTATTTCTCTGCTTAAATTCTTGTTCCTTTATTTTTCTCTCTTGAATTCAAGAACCAAGTGGTATACGTTGACATATATGTATTGTGTATGCTCCTATTCTGATCATATAGGCTAATTATTTTTAGTTTCTTTTACGGTAACGACCCTCCCTATCATAATGGGTGAACTAATCATAAAAGAAACTGAGTGAGAAAACTTTTGGGTTGGAGAGTTGAAAATTTTAGGCTTGGCTAGACTCGGATGAAATATGGACAAGATGAGGTATAGGGAAATCTGGAAAAAGGATCGGGTGAAACGTCTAAGTGGAATTTGTGTTCCTTATTTTAGGAGTTTGTAGGACTTTTTGGAAGTGAATTCAGGTGAATAGAACTCTCATATAGAACTTGGCGTGAAGGAGTTGGTTTAAGATGTCAAGGTTTGAAGGTGTGTTACGAAATAAGTTAATTTGAGAGGATTTCCAAGGTTTTGTCCCGTGCAAGCCATCACATAGGTGACACACCACTACATCGGTGGAATTAGTTCCCACAATAGAGGGAGGTCCTACTACAATGCTTCTGCTATAGTGAGATTGGGCCACTATGGGGGCAAGTCGCTAATAATGCAGCAAAATTCTCCAAAACTACTCGATACCATTCAAGAACGTTTTGGATAAGCGTAGGAGAAGTCCTACTACATGATTCTGCTATAGCGAGATTGGGCCACTATGGTAGGGCAAGTCGCTAATAATGTAGCAAAATTCTCCAAAACTACTCAATACCATTCAAGAACGTTTTGGATAGGCGTAGGAGCAACTTAGGATAATTTTCATCTGGTATCCATCAAAACTATCCGTAGAGGTGAGTAAATTACTCCCCGAACTTGGTAATTCGATTCTTAGGCTTTAGAATTTGTGATGGTAACTTTAGGAGAGGGTTTGGCTTGACTTAAAGGTGGAAAAACCCTGGTTTGGGTTGACTAATCATGATATTGGCCTGAGGTTTGGGATTAGGATACATTTTGGTAAAATTTAGGCCAGTTAAGACTGATCTAGTGTTGTATTATTGTGTCTAGACCAGGAGCAAGCTAAAGCTTTGAAAATGGGGTGAAGAACTATGGATTCCAAATCTACTTCCATCAAGATTCACCTCGACAAAGCTAGAAGTTCATATTCAGATTTCTTCAATAATTGCTTAACGTCCTGGTAGGCTAGGCTTTAACTTAGTAGTTAGACCTGTCTTTAATTGCATAATACATTGCACATTGTTGGGAGATGGTTAAATACATTGGTTATTGTTGTTTAGGATTATAAGATACTTGATTATAAATGTTGGTCTGATGATAGTTGTTGGGTGTTATCCTACGGGTTGTAACCTGTGGGTAAACTTATTTTTTAGCAGGAAAATTGTCTAGGAAGGGTCGTTGAGGTAGGTGATGGTTGAAATTTTTCCCATTTGCATTATGTGTGCATGATAATTGTTTCATTTGTGTTACTTGTACAATACGTGGTTAGGGAGGTAAAAGAGATGAAATTGAAATGATATTTTGTTGTCAATCTCATGCAATGGATTGTCCTATTTGCCAATGGTGTTACAAGTGTGAATGTGATTGTGTGATGTGCGTTTGTCGATTGTCTTGGGTACCACACCTAGTACAGATTATCGGTTGACTCAGGTATCACACATGGTGCAATATATCTCCTAGTTAGCTTGGGTACCACTCCTGATACATATTATCGGTTGGCTCGGGTACTACGCCTGGTACAAGATATTTATTGGTAGGCTCAGATACCATGTTTGGTACAGATTCTATAATGGTTAGCTCAGGTACCACGCCTGGTACATGTTTAATTGTTTTTCTATGTGTTGATTCCATGAGCAAACCGAGTTTATTCAATTCTATGTACTTATTATGTGCTCGTTTCATGAGTGAATCAGGTTTATTCATTGTGATGTACTTATTATGTGTTGGTTCTATGAGCGAGTTAGGTTTATTTATTTTGACGTACTTATTATATGTTGGACCATGAGTGGATGGATTGGTTTGTTTAAATACTTGGATGGTTCTGTGTAGACCAGGATTGCATGTTTAACATCGTAGACTATGTCCTAGGGATCCTTAGGTGGTCTGGGACATATCCGATAAGGGGATTGAGTCAATGTGCTTAAGTAAGGGTATTGCAGATGGTTCTCTAAACTAACCAAATGTCAAGGGCAGGGTTGTTGGCATGAGACCTTAAGTGAGGTGACGGACTGGTTAACACAGATAGTTAGTAAAATTAAATCCAAAATTAGAAAGATAATCCTAGTGTTTTGTAAGATAGGTAGGCTCAGGAAGTCTTCATGTGATAGACGAGTTAGGTTATGACATGATAGGAGGGTGGAATGGATTCTAATGGTAGTGTTGGCTGTGGAAGGAGGTAGACATATTTGGGATAGAGTGCATGAGTTTAGATATGTTGTTATCTGGTAGTACATGTTGGGGTTAAAGGATCAGATTATATAGTTCAAGTTATATGTTTTCTTTGGATTATTTACATGACATTATGTGGTAGATTTGGGTCTACCAATGATGCATACTAGTATGTGTTGCTTGTATTAATACTACTATTTATATGCAACTTGAGGTAGTCTGCTTGCAGGATCAGTGATGTTTCTTAGGTATGATCTCATGCAACTACTACTACTTTTTTCCTTATGGTGGTAGTTATGTCTTATTTTTCAGATACTATGTTCTCTTAGAAGATATTCTACCTGGGTATACTAGTTCCTAGGGAGGATTTTGTGTATTTTCGAAAGATATATGTTATTTAAACAAGATTGAGAGTAATTCTATTTTTAAATAAGGTTATAAACTAAAATTTTGTTTACCTCCGCATTTTCAGTCTTAAATTAGGTGGCAAAGGTTCTCCTATCTAGGTTTTAGAGTAGGTGATCACATGGCCCGGTGGTTTGGGTCGTGACAATTTGGTATCAGAGCCTGGGTTATCGGTCTCCTAATACAAATGAGATGCCGAATAGAGTCCTGATAATTGGTGTGTTGACGTTCACATTTAATCTTCATAGTTTTCACACATCTCAAACCTTATTCATGGAAGCGACAATTACTGCACTAATCAGAAAGTAACCCCAGCCACGACAACACAATTACGTATTAATAGACTCCTTTCTGTCATATCGATCTCTGAAATTTATTACAAAGGCTTTCTAATCGATATGAACCTTCATCCTTCCACCATCGATCTTTGGAATGTTAAATCCTTTGGGATGGAAAGACGATGGAAGTATGGCCCTCAAATTTTTGCACATGAGAGAATCTATGAGTATATAGTCTTCCACGGTAGTGACATATATGATCTGTAGGTTATGTATGCTCTATCACCTCAAAGTACATTCATTTATACCCATCGATCCTGCAATAATATAGCCTTATTTTTCTCACCCACACCTACAACTATGTCCTCGACATCTCATGGTGGTATTGGTTTCCCAAATACATTTCCTTCCTTTTTATCCATACTGAATGTTCAATCACGTCCTAGGTAGCTTTCTAAATTACAATCTAATTTATCATCTCTTTCAATGCCAATCAATGGATCTAGTTCGCTTTCATGTAAACCAATGGATCCAGGCTTAGAAATGATATCTTCTTTGCTAGAAGTAATTAGTGTGAATGCTACTCCGACTCTAGTTATTAATGAAACAAATTTAGTTGAGCCGATAAGTGTATCATTCACCTAAGAAGTAAAAACTATCTCCCATGATTATTGAGAAACAATCAGGATCGAGGCAGTCCTCTCTATCTTTGTGACTGCAGACCAAAAATATCAATTGAAAGTCTTCTCTAGCAGCAATAATGGAACCTTTATCATTACATAACACTGAAGAAAACCTGTAGTCATTATTGATACTCTGTCTAACACTTTGCAGGTATATATATATCCTCTAATCATTCTAGAGTTCAGTATGCTTGGGGAAGATATTAGGTGTATCGAGGCTCTCATAGGCACATAGGACATTCACTAGGAAGGGAAAATGGAGTTGCTTTATCTACACATCAAATCTCAAGAAATTATTTGGTGGGAAGAGGAGATGGGAATCCCCGTATCATAAGAAGATTTAGGAGGATTTTGATTTCAAGAAAATGAATGAAAAGTTCAATAAGAAAGATGGTTGAGACTTTACCGAAAAAATAATAAAGCCAAAGTGGATAATGGAAATTAGTATGAAAAAAAAGATGAATGGTGATGATGTTAAAGTGAATGATGTACTTCTCTGGATTCACGTTAACATTGTCATCATCCATCTATTTTCCATCATCATTTCCATAATCCTCTTTGGACTTGTTATTTTTGTAAAAAAGTCTCAACCTCTTTATTATTGAACTTTTAATTTATTTCCTCGAAACCAAAATCTTCCTTAAATCATCTTATGACACGAAAATTTCAATCTCCTCTTCCACTGCATGATTTATATAGTTTGATGTGTATATAAAACAAATTTATTTTTCACATTTTCCCTTCCTAGTAAATGGTTTATGTGTCAATGAGGGCCTTGATGCACGTGATCTCTTCCTCAAACAGACTAACCTTTACAATGATATGACGATAAAGATAATGCAAGTTCTTAGTTGTGGATTTCATCAATGACTTCTAGGTTTCTTCAGTGCTCTCTGAAGGTAGATGTTCCATTACTAGTGCTAGAGCAATCTTTACATCGGTATTTGTGATCTGCAGTGATGGAGATGAAGAGGATTGCCTTGGTTGTGACTGATCCACATTTCTCATGGGAGATAGTTTTGACTGCTTGCTGAATGATACACATATTAGTTCAATTGAATTTGTTTCCTTAATGTGAGTTACATTCACATTAAATTCTTCTAGCAAAGAAGAGGCCATTTTTGGGCCAAGATTTATCGGTACATTTGAAAGAGCACTAGATATGTTATTTGGCCTTGGAATAGATTATAAATTAGATACCAATTTTGCAAACTACCTAGGATTGGATTGGATAGATGGTGTGGATAGCAATGAAGGAAGCGTATTTGGGGAACCAGTACTACCATGAGAAGTCAAGGCCATAGTTGTAGTTATGGGGTGAGGAGAGTTAGGTTGTATTATTGTAGGATCATTGGGTACTACTGATATAGTTTCAAATGTTTCTACCGTATAAGTATATATGCTCGTATTTTCTATCACGTGCAGAAACTTGAGGACCATACTTAAAATGTCTTTCCATCCTAAATGATTTCACATTAAAAAGAGCAATGGCAGAAAGGTGATGGTTCATATCGATTAAAAAGTCATTATAATGAATTTTGGAGATCAGTGTAACAAATATGCTACCCATACATAATCCGATCGTCTTGGCCGGGGTCGCCCTCTGATTAAATCCAGTGATTCCCAATGCCATGAATGTAGTTTGAGAGGTGTGAAAACCTTAATGGATTGGTAGTGGTGAATTTGTAAAGAACAGATTACTATAATCCAAGTGAATAAGAAAAATCAAGAAGAAACCGCTTCATATTTTATTTGAGCACTTGCCAAGAGCGAGTGAGGGAAGTTCCTTTTTGCCTCAATTTAATTTGTATTTGGTTTCGATCCATAAAAAAAAGATTCACTTATCCACAAATTTCATTTCAAAAATCAATCGGTTAGAGAACTTAAATTAACTAGAAATTTTCTTTAAAAAAATTCTCTTTTAGAAAAGGAAAAACAATTGATAAAATTGGCTCAAGCAACTCACCAGGAATTCACCCTAAGTTACAAAAAAATATTGGTAAGAGTAATCATCATATCATATCATATCATCATATTATATTAAAAGTGGGAAGAATCTAAATCAAAAGTTGCATTACGAAAATACCCTTTAACTATTAATTTATTTTCTTGAAATTATGTAAAATATTATTTTTTAATTTAATATGTATTTTGGGATTCAATGAATTTTGATTGTTCGTATTATGGTAATTAACACTCCTATTTCTTGAAATTATTTAAAATATTGTTTTTTTCATTTAATATTTATTTTAGGATTCAATAAATATTGACTGTTCGTATTATGGTAATTAACACTCCTACTTCCAGCTAAACTTACAATTCAATACTCATTATTAAATTGTAAGTTATTATTAGCAAGAAAAAACTAAGAATCTTTACATCTACCACGTAGTAATAGTGATGATTTTTCATAATCATAGTTACTTTGAATTTTTTAATAATTAGTCAAAATGATTTTCCATTAAACATTTAATATTTTTTGAATTCTTTTACATATTTTATCCTTAGAGTATAGTTTTATTTCTACATTAAATTTAAATGTTATAAATTGTTTAATATATTAAATATTAAACAGTAAATAGTAAATCATCATATTAGTACATAAATTGCCACTAACTCTTCATTGTGTTAATGTATTTAACTCTCATCTCTCATCGATAATCTCAAATGGATTAATATCATATTTATGACAACTCTTTGTGTTCCTCAATGTTATCCTATAAATAGTGACATTTGACACAATAATGTACACACTTAAACCAATTGAAAAAAACAGGAGAAAATTTATATGCTCTCTTCTCTTGTCTCTTTTTCTTTGTTTAGTTTAACATTTATGTTTCTTCTTTGTTGTTATTGTACAACTTTTTGTTGTTATGTTGTTATTATTATTAGAATTTACCATCGTTTGTTGCTTTGTATACATTAGCCTAGGCTAGCATGTGGTATTTTAGTATCCTCATTTGAATATTGAATATGTGCAATAGTTTGTTACTTTTACTTTATGCACTTTTAGTCAATTTTATAGTTAAAGGTATATTTTTTTTATTAGAAAGATATATGTAGTTCCTATCGAAACAATGATGGATTTTTTTCGTAAATACCAAAGATTTGAAGGGGATAAAATATGTCATTTGCAATACAAAATTTATATGAAGTATTATGGAATAAACGTGCAAGCACGTTCCCAAATCTAGTATTACTATAAGTGGGAACAAAAAAAAGTTAAAAGTTGAAATACCAAAATAACCCTATAAAGTTGAGTTACTACAATAATACCATTAATAACATATATAGTAAAATTAATAATAAAATAGCTATAATTTTTTTCACAGTTATTTATTGGGTTTATGATCTATTTTAAATATTAAATGAATAGGAATTGTAACACCTCGAATTTCGAGAGGAGACAATAGCATGCTATGAAATTCAAGGTGTCATCTCACAAGGGCCAACCATGCCCCGTGGATGGGACCATGGACCGTAGGTGGGTCCGTGGATGAGCATCCAAGGAAGTTGGCATAGGTAGTGATCACGCTAGGACCCACGATCCATCGATGGGTCCATGGCTCGTGGCTAGGAGAACCGTATGTGGCCAAAAAGTCTCTGAACCTACTGACGCTTGAGCAGGACGGACCGTAGGTCAGTCCACGGTCTATCAGTGGAGTCGTGGGTGGGGTTGACAGTTTTAAAGTACAAGGGTTTTTGAGTCTTTTATGGTTTTAATTGAATCAAAGTGATGTCGTTTTACCCAAGTCTAGGACCCCTATATAAGTTATTTTAACCCCTAAATTCACTCATTCAAGTCATTCTCTCAAACTCACCAAAAGAATTGGGTTCCTATCCAAAATAATTCTCTCTCTAGAAAGTTGAAGAAGAAGGAAGAGTTGAAGCTAGGGTCAAGTTCAAGTCTCCAATCCTCAAGCATTTGTGGGCTTTGTTATTAAGGTATGATAGCTTTTCATCCATGGAATCCTTCCTTCCATGGAGTCCCCAAGATTCCCCAATTAAAAAGTAGAAATTCCTATATTTGAGTTAAGGTTTTCTTCTAATGTTATGGGTCTTCATGAATGATGATCCAATTAATTGGGTTATGATTGAATTGATAGGAATGCATGTTTTAGGATGAATTTACATGGACCCATGCTTAACCCATGTTTCTAAGTTGGAATTGATATAATTGGGTTTTATGCCATGAAAGGAGAATTTGCGGGTTTAGATGTAACACCTCGGATTTGAGATCCAGATGTTGTAGGTACCACCGACAGAGGCCACCCACAGCCCGTAGATAGGACCATGGACTGTAGGTGTGGTCCGTGATTGGTCACCCCAACTTCACCCAGAATTTCCAAAAAAGCCATGACCCACGGCAGGACCTACGGTAGGGTGGGAACACAGTTCGTGGTCCAGGGTCCGTGGATCGTGACCTCTTTACCCAGCCTCAGACTCCAAACGACGAACTAACAGGACGGCTCATCAGTCAGTCCACGGTCCATTGGCCAGGTCCGTCGATGGCCTCGTCCACTTTTAAGTTAGGGTCGTTTTGATATTTCCCCCTATACTTTGGACATTTAAATTACGTCGTTATACTCAATTTAATCCGAATTATCTAGCCAGAACTTACCTAAAACCTTTATTCCCCAAAATTCACCAAAACTTAGAACAAAAAGAGGAGAAAGAGTTGACCAACCCCTCAAGAACAAGCAGGAGATTTTTCTTCAGTTCAACCCCGAAATCCAAATGATTTCTTCGTGAATTTTGTCACCATGTATGTGGGATTTCACTAGTGGATTCCTTTCATTCACTAGGTCCCTAGAATTTAGTCAGATTCTTGATTCGCTATATCTTTCTTAGACCTAGGGTTTCTAAAACCTTAGATATTGGTTTTGATTTAGTTGTTATAGTGTTCCTAATCAAATTATCATGTTTTCGTGAAATCGTTGCTTAGTTCTTGCATGAAATGCAGAACCCTAGTGGTATAGATTCTCTTAGTTCATGAATTACACTTGCTAGGTCACTTAAACAGATATACATGCTCTAGTTTCAAATGTTACTTTGTCATTTCATAAATGTTGCATTCTCATATTTGCATGTCAGAATATTGAGCTATCTAGTATTTCAATTATGTTGTGCCAAACACAATTCCAGTTGGGAGTAGACTTAGCACTAAGTGGACTAGGGTTCAGCGTACTGTCAAAGTCCTAGAACTATGTGCCCCTGTAGGTTTATAAGTCCCCTCTGTTGGGCATCAGATTTAGTGATCACGCCATTCATGCCTTTATACCCCTAGCAAGGTATATTGAGTCCTCTCGATGGGGCGTATACATTGGACTCCACGTTTAGCTCGCGTGATTTTATGTTGGTTAATAGTAGCTCCCACAAACACACTCTAGTGCATTTGACCAGGTTTTCAGTTATACTTCAGTATTCAGTCTCATCATGCTATATTAATAATCAGTACTTGGTCATTGCATTTAGTTCAGCTCATTTCAGTATATTTTAGTATTATTATTCTGTTCAGATTATGTCATTGCTCAGTTATATTTTGTTCAGCTTATATGTTTGTTCAACCATTATCCATATCCTTCATGCTCAGTACATTCCAAGCACTAACGCATACTCTGCGCTACATCCTTTCATGATGTAGGTTCAGGTACTCAGCATCCAGATCACGCATAGATCGAATTCCCAATCCGTATTCAACAACTTCAGTGGTGAGTCCTCATACTTAGAGGACAATAAACATGTGTTTTCATATTCAGTCTTTCATTTGAGTTTTAGTTTTGCTAGGGTTAGCTGGGGACATGTCCCAACAACTCTAGTCAGTGAAAGGCTTTTCCCGACACAGTATTAGATTCAGCTTTAGCTTTGAGTGAATGTTCAGTATCTTTAAACTCTTAGTAAGTTTTATATACATTCATATCAAATTTGGGTATTCCCCACATTCAGTTATCTACTATTTAGCTTTCGCATAGTATATGTTTTACTCAGTCATGTTATAGTATGCTTATGATATGCCAACTTCAGGGTAGCTTGGGGTAACTCGTGATCCTAGGTCCTGTGTTACGTCAAGGGGGTAGCCTCGGGGCATGACAAATTTGGTATCAGAGCATTAGGTTCAATAGTCCTAGGATGTCTGAAAGTCGTACTAAGCAGAGTCTCTTTCATGGGTGTGAAGTGCACAACATCTATGAGAGGGAGGCTACGAACTGTTTTAAGAAAAAAAACTTCACTTTCTTTGCTACTCTTATCGTGCGTGAGGTATGATCTAATTTCTCCATTCTAATCCATCGTTATGGTTTCAGACCATGCCTCCTCGTAGAGCTTACCCACAGAATGCTAATGCACATAATGCTAACGCAGTTCCTCCAGTCCCGAATCATAAGGTTACGAATGCAGAGTTTCAGAAGCGATCCAGCTTTTGGCTCAGAGTGTAGCCAACCAGAACAATTAGCAGGCCCTAGTACCTACTAACACCAACGGTGGATAAGTTAGGGTTCGAGATTTTGTTCGAATGAATCCGTCTGAGTTTCTAGGGTCGAAGATTGGTGAGGACCCACAAAACTTCATTGATGAGGATAAGAAAATATTTGGAATGATGCAAGTGACTGAAAATGATAGGGTAGAGTTGGCATCCTACCATCTTAAGGATGTAGCTCACATTTGATTTTCTCAGTGGAAAGAAAACAGGGGTACGAATGCAGCTCCTGTGACTTGAGAGTGTTTTACTGGAGCTTTTCTAGACAGGTTCTTCCCGATAGAGTTGAGGGAGGCTAAAGCTCAGGAGTTTATGAACTTGAGACAAGGTACAATGTCAGTCCAAGAGTACGGACTGAAGTTCACTCAACCCTCCAGGTATGCTCCATACATGGTTGCCGATCCAAGGGCACAAATGAGTAAGTTTCTAATTGGGGTATCCGATTTGATGAAGATAGAGTGCAGGAATACTATATTGTTAGAGGATATGAATATCTCCAGGCTTATGACTCATGCTCAACAGGTTGATGGAGATAAGCTTAGGGAAATGGCTAAGGACAACAGGAAGGCTAGAACAGGCTATTATGAATACTCTTAGTAAAAATCAGGTGGACGAAATCGCTCACAGTTTCAGCAGAGGTCTACAACCCTTGCACCTTCATCAACTAGTGCTCCATCCCCCAGGTTTCAACATGATCAGAAAGGTTAGACCTCAGATCCGGCTATCATCAGCTCAGAGTCAGAGATAGTGACATTCCGAAGACAGCCTTCAAAACTCAGTATGGCCATTATGAATTTGTAGTTATGTTTTTCAACAAATGCTCCTGCAGTTTTCATGGACTTAATGAACAGGGTGTTCAAACAGTATTTGGACTTGTTCGTTATCGTCTTTATTGATGATATCCTTATTTATTCTCGGAGTGAAGAGAAGCATGTGACTTATCTGAGAGTTGTTCTGCAAACCCTCAAGGATTGCTAGTTATTCGCTAAGTTCAGCAAATGTGAATTCTGGTTACAGTCAGACGCTTTCCTTGGTCATGTGGTATCTAGTGAAGGAATTCAAGTGGATTCTCATAAAACAGAAGCAGTGAAACAATGGCCCAGACCCACCTCTCCAATAGATATCAGAAGTTTCTTGGGTTTGGCCTATTATTACAGGAGATTTGTTGAAGGATTTTCATCCATAGCTTCCCTATTGACCAAGTTGATGCAAAAAAAGGTCAAATTTCAGTGGTCAGATGAGTGTGCGAAAAACTTCTCAGAATTAAAGACTAGGTTGATTACAAATCCTGTTTTGACTTTACCAAATGGATCAGACGGTTATGTGATTTATTGTGATGCATCCAGGGTCGGCCTAGGTTGTGTGTTGATGCACAAGGTAAGGCCATAGCTTATGCTTCTAGACAACTTAAGGTACATGAGAAGAACTACTTGACTCATGACCTCGAGCTTGCAGCTGTAGTATTTGCCCTAAATATTTGGAGACATTGCTTGTATGGTGTTTACGTAGATGTGTTCACAGATCATAAGAGCCTCCAGTATGTGTTCACCCAGAAAGAGTTGAATCATCGATAGAGGAGATGGCTTGAATTCCTCAAAGACTATGACATGAATGTGCTTTACCATCCTGGTAAGGCCAATGTAGTAGTTGATGCTCTCAACAGATTATCTATAGGTAGTGTAGTCACATGTTGAGGAAGAAAGGAAGGAATTAGTAAAAGATGTCCACCGGCTTGCTCGCTTAGGAGTTGGTCTTACATATATGTCAGATGGTGGTGTGATAGTTCAGAATAGATTCAAATCTTCATTGGTAGCAGAGGTTAAGGAAAAACAAGATAGTGATCATGTATTGCTTCAGTTGAGATGGTGTGCTTCGTTACCAATGTCGCTTATTTGTTCCTAAGGTGGGTGAGTTGATGCAGCAGATCCTTACAAAAGCTCATAATAGATATTTTATTCATCCAGGTGCCACTTGTTATGCCATAATTTTACTATCTTTAGAAAAGTCACTTTTAAAATGTTGTAAGTATAAAACAATTTGAGAAAAATACTTAGAAAAAAGTCGTCATTTAATTTTTAAAAGAAATTAAGAAAACTTAATTTAAAAAGATTTTAACAGATTGAATCTTTATAAATTTAGAGAAAATGGGTAAGAAGTTCTTATTTACGCTTCAAGAAGATTTTTAAGGCATTTGAAGCGCCCGCTAACACGCGATTGTCCTACGACTTGACTAAAACATTTTGACTAGTTTTTTTTTTAAATGATTATAAAAATAATTTACAATATTCGATTAAAATTTTTTTTAAAAATAGTTAAACAGAGAACAATTTTTTTATTTTTTTAAGAAAAGAGGACCTTAATAGAAACATTTGACTCAAATTACAAGTGATTAGGATTTTAACGGAAATTAGATTCATCAAAATTTATTTGAATCATTTTTAAAATTTAATTTGAGGCAAATTGGTCAATTAAAGTATGAAAACCATTTTAAATTGATTGAAGAATAAGAAAGAAGTTTTGACTAAATATATTAAATAAAAGTATAAGATTTGATAAAAATGAATTATATTAAAATAAACGTTAATAAAGAATATAGTTCATCTTTTGGGAAATTTAATTAAGTTAATTAATAACTCTAAAGTTAGAGTTAAATACAAAAAATAAGTTATCATGCAATTAAATTAGTTAAAAGTAAAGTAGAAATTGAATTTGGGCCCTTGTTGGGCCTGCTGCAATTGTATTAGGCTTTGGCCCCATTTTTGTCTTTCAAATCCTGTATATACCCCAAGTGTATACTGCTGTATAGAAGTCGTATTTTGGCCCATTTTCCTGTATATCAGACTGTATGCCAAGTGTATACAACCCATTTCAACCTTCCAGCACCTGTATCTCCACCTCGGACTTGTATTTCGCTATTTAGACATGTAAATCACTGTATAATGAGTGTATACAGGTCGTATACAGTTCATTCCCTTGAACTTTAGGACCTGCAACTTATTCCAGCCCCTGTAATCTGCTGCCTTTTCAATCTGTTCATCGGGGTCTTTAAGTTGACCGACGGGATGACTCGAGATGGGATAGGTATGGGACTTTACGACCTGCTCAGAATGCAAGGGAGAGGAGAATCCATTCGTACTCGGAGCAAGTTCACACAACAAACGAAAAGATAAAAATTAGCATTTTTGAGATGAAGGAGAAAAGAAACAAGTGACATATTTTTAATTGAAATAAGAATAACTTAAGTATGTCAAAACTCAAAGAGCCACCAAAGCCACTGTTTTAGATAACAGATGACTTTAAGAAGGCAAAAATGAACTAATTATATATATATCAACAAGCTAACACTTAATACTTAAAAATGACAAGCAAGCTAAACAAGGAAAAAGGAAATAAAATCAAATGTTGACAAAGGCTGTTGGACATATTATTGAAGCAAAAGCAGGAAACACATCTTTGAACACTATGCTACATGCTAGGAAGTGAACTAAGCCATTATTTAAGACTAAAGTAAAGTAAATTATGTTAGTAACTAAAGTTGCAATAATAGAAGAGGTTTAACAGCAGACCAACAAACAATAACATTCAAAAATGAATATGTATTAAATACAAAGAAAATTTCCAGCGGGTAACTACTTAGACTATGATAATTTTTAACCGAATTAGCTCTTCTAAAAGCAGTGGCATCAACAGGCAAACTTGCAACTAAACCATGAAGATTACACCAGGCCACCATATTACCCAAAAAATTAAGGAAATTTGCCACTATAATTAATATATACCCTTTTCCGGGTTTCCGGGTATGCGTTTCCGGGTTTCTCTTTGAACTGTTGTGTGTTTGGGCGCGTTCTTGCTGGAAAAAGAAGAACAAGAAAACGTATAGGGGTGGGGGGGTTGCGTACTGTATTGTTGTTGTATTGTTGCTGGGTATTGTATTGAGGTGGGCTTGGGTTTATTGGAGAAATGGGCTGGATACTTAGAAAATTTTGCATACAACTTTTGTTTCCCAAGAACACCCAGAACAATATGAAAATGGTCGGCATGCTCTTTTTCACTTTTCGAATAAACCAATATGTCATCAATAAATACTACAACAAACGAATCAAGAAATGGCTTGAACACACCATTCATCAAACTCATTAAAGTTGCAGGCGCATTTGTCAACCTATATGACATAACTAGAAACTCAAAGTGCCCATAGCAGGCCCTAAATGCCGTTTTTGGTATATCCTCAGGCCTAATTTTTAACTGATGGTAACCAGACCTTAAATCAATCTGAATTGAGGAAGTTGGGCTTGGGTTTATTTTAATGTAATGTGGGCAGCTAAAAAGAGGTAAAAAAGGCCCTAAATTTTGTCATTTAATGGGTTAAGGATAGGATAGGCAATTGGCTAAAAATTGCAACAAGACAAATTTTCATAAATTAATTAACGAGTTTCTTTATCTTAACAATATAAAATAATTAATTTAATTACAAACTAATTAACTCAAAATTATAACTATAACTTAAACTAAAGTGAATTAATAAGATATTTAACTAAAAATGTAAAATCTTTTGTGATGATTTTCAAATATTTATAAAATATACTAATTATATACATAATTGTGTAAAACATATATATTAAAATTCCAAAAGTGACAAAAATAACTTGCAAAATACTTTTTGAAATTTTATAAAACTAATTATTTTAAATCGTTTGAAATTGAAGAAGCTTGATGATTAATTTATATTGTGGAGGGTCAAAATTGGGTGTCAATAACTGTCCCTCATTTGACTTGGATTGATGAAAGAAATTCGAGGCAAATGAAATTGATGAATCCAATTTTGACCGACCACATCTTATCTTTAGGGAAGGGATTTTGGTGCGGACTTTAAGAATTATGGCCAAACCCCAGAATCGGGTTTCCTATGAGCCTGCCTACATATCCCTCAACTTAGAAAATCAGGCTGATTGTAATTCGACTCGATCGGTTGAAAAGGAAATCTATTATGCAAGATAACCTTTGGTTCTAGAGGAGTGACAAGTAAGTCAAGTACAAAAAAGAGGCTTTCAACCTCTTAGCCATGAATGTGGGGCCCTTCACACACATAATTAAGAACTTACACGGACATACTTTCCGAAGCTCTTGGTGTATTGTCACTCATATTAGAAAGTTGCTTCCGATAAGAGTGAAAAAAAATTTGGATGCAAAATTGACACTGATAAACCCAAAGAAAACCCACATGCCTTCTGATAAGGGTGTGGTTTGATTGTGGTGTAAGTCTCTCCTCAGCTCGCGTCCTAAGAGTTTGATACTCCTCTTCGGACTATGTCCTAGTTCGTTGCTAAGAAAAAGTTCCACGTTTTGCTGCATCTTTTTTTTTGTCGTCCGGACCTATGGTTTGATTTGAGAATTCATCCTCTTGGATGCTCTTGGCAAAGACTGAAATAAACTTGTTAGTAGAAATTGTAATTAAAATAGAGAAGCGACATGTTTTAGCATATTCAACACATGATTTTTTTTTTTGTAAATGTTCTGACGTCAATTTCCGTCGGTTTTGACGCAGTAGATAGGGTGAACATCCTTCACCTCCGAATAGATGTGACTTAACAATATCCTTCGACTCAAGTTTCCTTTGACTTGAACGCGGAATAGATAGGGTGCCCATCCTTCACCTCCGAATAGATGTGACTTAACAATATCTTTCGACACAGTCTCCTCCAACTTAAACGCGGAATAGATAGGGTGCACATCTTTCACCTCCGAATAGATGTATCTTAATGATATCTTTCGACGCAGTCTCCTCCGACTTGAGCGTGGAATAGATAGGGTGCACATCCTTCACCTCCGAATAGATGTGACTTAACAATATCTTTTGACGCAAGTTTCCTCCGACTTGAACGTGGAATAGATAGGGTGCACATCCTTCACCTCCGAATAGATGTGACTTAACAATGTCTTTCGATGCAAGTTTCCTCCGACTTGAACGTAGAGTAGATAGGGTGCACATCATTCATGTCCGAATAGATGTGACTTAACAATATCTTTCGACGCAAGTTTCATCCGACTTGAACGTGGAATAGATAGGGTGCACATCCTTCACCTCCGAATAGATGTGACTTAACAATATCTTTCAACGCAAGTTTCCTCCGACTTGAACGTGGAATAGATAGGGTGCACATCTTTCACCTCCGAATAGATGCGGCTTAGATGCAATGACCTTTTCGGCGAATGAAAATGCAATGGCCCTCATGGCAAATGAGAAATGCAATGGCCCTCTTGGAAAATGAAAATGCAATAGCCCTCTTGGCAAATGAAAAATGCAATGGCCCTTTTTACAAATGAAAATGCAATGACCCTCTAAGCAAATGAAAATGCAATGACCCTCTTGGCAAATGAAAAGTGGAAATGATAAATGATTCGATGATTATCCATTGCACGAGGTGGATAACTCGATGATTGTGTTGAAAGTGTCATCCTCTCAATGCTTTCACATGTTCTTGTACTTGAAAAGGAACGATTAATAGACACAATGTTTCCTTAGCTAGCGACTTAGTCAAGAAATCTTGAGAAAAGATTCTTTTAAAGAGAATATGTACAAAATGCCTTATCACTTGACACATATGAGCAACCATCATTTTACTCTTGATCATTTTGTGTTTATTGTGACTTATGTTTTACTGGGGGATTTGTACGAGGCGCTAGTGGCTCGCATCCTAAATTTATTTTTCTCCATTATGGAAATGCTGGAGATTTTGAAGTCGACTTTGAACTTCAAGCCATGCAGGAGATCATTTGAAGTTGACAGTACTTGTTGAAATTTTTGAGGTCTCCCTCAAAAATTCTGTCCTAGTTAGATCTTTGACAAATTTCGAAATGATATCCAATCTTGACTTGCTGGAGATAACATTTTTATTGTGAATTTTTGAGATATTCTCAAAAATTATGTCCCAATTTTATTACAAGGAGTAAACAAAATCACGTTGGGTGTATGACCGAGCCGTTGTGGTGCCTATATATCCTGTTGAGCTAGGAATCAGGTCAAATGTAGTTCCAATCATGTAGATGATGAATACTACAAAGAATGTGAGACAAAGTCATCTGCAGAAAATGTACACTATGAACATGATGAAATAGGAAAATGATATTCCTTGAGATATTCAAAGCCTAAAACAAAATATATGTCATATTATCGGAACGAATAACTCAATAGGTGTCGCACACTGACGAGATTAGCCTAATGTCACAATTTACAAAGAATAAATCAATTTTATACGAAAATTTAATTATTATTTTTAAATGAAAGAATCTGAAAATTAGTAATTTTCAAAGATAAGTGTCCTAATTGTCAACAGGTTAAGGTAGAACATCAGAAACCAGGAGGTATGACCCAAGAGATTAACATTCCTACATGGAAGTGGGAAGCGATAAACATGGACTTCATTACAGGTTTACCTCGTACTCGTAGACAACATGACTCCATTTGAGTGATAGTAGACAGAGTTACTAAGTCCACTAACTTCTTGGCTGTCAAGACTACATATTCAGTTGAGAACTACACTAAACTCTACATTAATGAGATAGTCAGGTTGCATGGGGTTCCCTTGTCTATCATCTCAGATAGAGGTCTTCAGTTTACCTCACATTTCTAGAAATCATTTCAGAAGGGTCTTGGTACACAGGTAAATCTCAGTACAACATTTCATCCATAGACGGATGGTCAGGAAGAACGTACCATTTAGACCTTAGAGGACATGTTGAGAGCTTGTGTGATCAATTTTAAGGGTAGTTGGGCTAATCGCCTACCTCTCATAACGGACCATCGGTAAGTTCATGATCCGTTGGTCAGGTCCGTCGATGGCCTCGTCAGCTTTTAAGTTAGGATCGTTTTGGTCTCGGACCTACCCCTCAGTTTCAAAAAATTCATCCTCGCGTCGCAGAGTAGTCACAGACCTCTCTGCCTCAAAAAGTATATTTGCGACCAAAATTTAAATACAGCTCCGCGTTGCGGACCCACCCTCAGACAGTGATTTCTTGATCTTTTCTCATGTTTAGCTATCTAAAATCATTCCTAAACATCATGAGATCTTTCTTATCACAAATCATAATCCTTGAATCCATAATTCAATTCAAGGAAAGTTAAGAGTCAAGTCAAGAGAAGTTAAGAAATAAGTTAAGAGAAGTTCATAGAGTCTTCCAAAAGTCTTTTACAAATGATTTAACTTTGTTTCAAGACTTGAGTTTTAAGTTCAGAAAAGAGTAAAGTTGAAATTCATTTCTTCAAAAGTATATGGGGACTATGTACTACCAAAGAGTTTAAAATGTTTTCACATTTATACAAATAAGGAAACTTTGATTTCCAAAAGAGCCTTTGAGCAAGTTTTCAGTTAAAGAGTAAATGTTTTCAAATTTGAGCAAGAAAGGAAATTTGTTTTCCAAAGAGTCTTTGAGCTAGTTTTCAGAAAAGAGTAAATGCTTTCACAATTAAGCAAGAAGGGAAACTGAGATTTCCAAGATAGCCTTTGAGCTAAGTTTTGAGCAATTATCTCAAACCACAGAAAGAATTTATATTTTTAAAACATAAAGAGCCAGTATATTTTGGGAGTAGTATTGAGCACCGATATGGGGGAGAGTTCAGAGAACTCTGAACTGCCATAAACCATGTAGCCATCATGGGTAGAAAATGGTCATACTTTTAGTTGATTCTTTTAATGCTTTTTAGCATAGACTAGTGGATCCACTTAGTAGTTCAGGTTCTATACCCCCGGTAAGGTATAGGACGGCCCTGGCAGCGTGAGGCAAAACGTTGTATCATCACGATAGTTCTTAAGTGATGGTTGTCGGTAAGAGAAACTCCCACAGTAGTACTTTGTATTTTTATATACATCAGAAATATTTGTATTTTCATATACAAATAGAGTTCAGATTGTATCTTGGCATACATATTGAGTTATTATTGTATTTTTAAATACACAAAGTTGAAACCATGTTTTAAAGCTTTTCTTTATACTTCATTTATATGCACTGCTTTATATTGAAATCAGTTGAGTTGAGCGAGGTAAGTTCTTCAGTTCCTTTTAAACTTAAGTTATGTTTAGCATTCCAACTCGCATACTCGTACATTCAATGTACTGATACCTATTGGCCTGCATCTTATTATGATGCAGACGAAGGTAATCAGGATCAGCATCCAGTGCTTCATTGATCCAGTTGAGCACTCATAGTCAGTTGGTGAGCCTCATAGCTTTCTTGAGAATCCTTTTTATCGCTTTCAATATTTTAGTTCATTAGGATGTCGTGGGTCTTGTCCCGACGTCCATCTCAGTTGTTTAGAGGCTTCATAGACAGAGTTAGTGATGTTAGTTCATGAGTCTTTAATTTTCCTTTTCAGTTAAGTTGAGACTTGAGTTGCCACTTTGGCAATGAATGCTATTATAATCCATTCTAAGTTATATTTTGAGCAGTTTAGTTTACTTGTTTTAAAAATATTTATCTTGAGTAAAGTCCTCCGCTGAGTAAGTAAGCCAGGGCAAGCAATGGTTCTTGAGTGCCGGCCACGTCCAGAGTGTAGGCTCAGGGCGTTACAAACTTGGTATTAGAGCACAGAGTTCAAGAGTCCTAGGGAGTCTATGAAGCCGTGTCTATAGAGTCCTAGTTATCGGTGTGAAGCGCGCCACATCTATAATTAGGAGGCTACAACATTTAGGAATTCCTTCACTTCTTTCATACTCATTTCGTGCGTTAGAGTTTTATCTCTAAAAAGTTTCTTTCTAACTTGTGCTTACGTGTAACCGATTGTGAGCTGGCCTATGGCCGAGAGTGCCTTTATGAGGCATTTCTTTCCTCGTGAGCTAAGAGAAACAAATAGATGGTTGCTGACATGATAAGCAGGATGAATTTATTCGTTGTTGGGTTAACTCATGTGTCAAGTAAGGTAAGTAAGGCAGCCATGTTAATAGTTTACATGGGCATAGCAAGGCTGATGATCCATGTCCAACAAGTTGAGAAGGACCAGCTGAAGGATAGAGAAGAGTTTGAAAATACGAGGGCTAAGACATCAGGGAATGAATCCGGGTAGCAAAAGAGTAATGCAAACTGGGCTTCTTTCCAACAGAAGCAGAAAGAACCTGCTCCATCATCTGCTAGTGCACCAGCACCAAGGAACAAATGTGAGTACAATAGTCAGAATTCCAGAACATCAGAGCTAGACTTGCGCATTCGCATGGTAGTAAGGTACAAGGGGGTACTAAGACTCTTGCATATGCTAAGTGTGGTAGGAGCCACCCAGGGGTGTGTCGTGATGGCTCCACTAGTTGTTTCAAGGGTGGCCAGAATAGTCATTTTATGAGACAGTGTCCTAAGAGCAGACAGAGTTATGGTAATGGGGGTAATAGAGCCCAGTTTTCTTCAGTTGCTCCACCAGATAGAGCTGTATCTAGATGAGCTACTTCAAGGGAGGGTAGAGAAGGAAACCGTCTTTATGGTATCGATAATCGCTGAGAGCAAGAGGATTCACCAGATGTTGTCACTGGTATGATCCAAGTCTTCAATTTTGATGTTTTTCCTGAGAAACTTCTTGAGCCCTTCAGTGTTTCTACACCTGGTGGTGGGTTTATTCTAGCAGAAAGAGTTTATCATGATTGTCCCATTTCCATCAATCACAAGAGTACCATGGCTGATTTAGTTGAGTTAGACATGGTAGAGTTTGATGTCATTCTAGGTACGGACTGACTTCATGCCTGTTATGCATCAATAAATTGTAGAACTCGAGTAGCCAAGTTCCAGTTTCCAGTGAACCAGTTATAGAGTTGAAGAGCAGTTCAGCAGCGCCTAAGGGTTGTTTTATTTCGTACCTTAAGGCGAGAAAGTTAGTTTCCAAGGGGTGTGTCTATCACTTAGTCTGAGTTAATGACTCTAGTATTGAGACATCTCCTATTCAGTCAATTTCAGTAGTAAAAGAGTTTCCAAAAGTCTTTCCAGATGATCTTCTCGGAGTCCTTCCTGAGAGAGAAATAGACTTCAGTATAGATATTATCCATGATACTCATCCTATCTCTATTCCGTCATATAGTATGGCACCAGCAGAGTTGAAAGAGTTAAAAGAACAGTTGAAAGATCTTTCAGAGAAAGGTTTCATTCAATCAAGTATCTCACCTTGGGGCGCTCCGATCCCATTTGTGAGAAAGAAAGATGGTTCCCTTAGGATGTGTATAGATTACCGTCAGTTGAACAAGGTTACCATCAAGAATAAGTATCCTCTTCCAAGGATTAATGATCTTTTCGATCAACTTCAGGGTGCCACATATTTCTCTAAGATAGACCTCAGATTAGGCTGCCATCATTTAAGAGTAAGGGAATGTGATATTCCAAAGACAACATTCAGGACCCGTTATAGTCATTATGAGTTGTTGGTCATGTCCTTTGGTTTGACCAATGCACCTGCAACATTCATAGACCTTATGAATAGAGTTTCCAAACCTTATTTACATATGTTTGTTATCTTCTTCATTGATGACATACTAATCTATTCAAGAAATGAAGAAGATCATGCTAGCCTTCTCAGAATAGTTCTTCAGACTTTGAAAGATAAGGAGTTATATGCTAAGTTCCCTAAATGTGAGTTTTGGCTTAAGTCTGTGGCATTCTTGGGCCACATAGTTTTCGGTGATGGAATTAGAGTTGATACTCAAAAGATAGAGGCAGTGCAGAATTGTCCTAGAACCACATCTCCAACTGATATTAGGAGTTTCTTGGGGTTGGCTGGATATTATATAAGGTTTGTCGAGGGATTTTCATCTATTTCATCTCCTTTGACCAAGTTGACTAAGAAAATAGTGAAGTATCATTGGTCTGAAGCTTGTGAGAAAAGCTTTCATGAATTGAAAAAAAGAGGTTGACTACTGCCCAGTGTTAACTTTACCAGAGGGTACTCAAGGTTTTGTGGTGTATTGTGATGCATCTAGAGTTGATTTGGGTTGTGTGTTAATGCAAAATGGCAAAGTTATAGCTTATGCCTCCAGACAGTTGAAAGTTAATGAGAAGAATTACCTAACCCAAGACTTAGATTTGGCTGTTGTAGTATTTGCTTTGAAAATATGGCGTCATTATCTTTATGGTGTTCATGTAGATGTATTCACTGATCACAAAAGTCTTCAGTATGTGTTCACTCAGAATGAGCTTAATCTCAGACAAATGAGGTGGTTAGAATTACTCAAGGATGATGACATGAGTGTTCTTTACCACCCAGGTATGGCTAATGTTGTTGTTGAAGCTTTAAGCAGGTTGTCTATGGGTAGTACTGCCCATGTTGAGGAAGAAAATAGAGAGTTAGTGAAAAATGTGCATAGACTTGCACGCTTAGGAGTTCGACTAATGGATTCCATAGAAGAAGGAGTAGCGGTGATGAAAGGGGCTGAATCTTCATTAGTGTCAGAAGTGAAAGAAAAGCAAGACCAAGATCCTTTATTGCTTGAATTAAAGGCAACTCTTCATAAGCAAAAAGTGATGGCTTTTGAACAAGAGGGAGATGGTGTTTTGAGGTATCAAGGTAGATTGTGTGATCGATTTCAAGGGTAATTAGGATGATCACCTACCTCTCATTGATTTTCTTACAAAAATAGTTACCACTCGAGCATCCAAATGGCTCCTTATGAAGCTTTTTATGGGAGAAGATGCAGATCTCATATTAGATGGTTTGAAGTTAGTGAAGCAGGGTTGATAGGACCATATTTGGTTCATCAAGCTATGGAGAAGGTGAAAGTGATTCAAAAGAGGTTGAAAATGGCGCAGAGTCGTCAGAAATCCTACACTGATGTTAGGAAAAGGGAGCTAGAGTTTGAAGTATAGTTAAAGGTTTCACCCATGAAGGGCGTTATGAGATTTGGTAAGAAGGGGAAGCTTAGTCCCCGATATATTGTCCTTACAGAATATCCAATAGGATTGGCAATGTAGCTTATAAGTTAGAGCTACCACAAGAATTAGCAGCAGTCCATCCGGTGTTCCACATCTCCATGTTGGAAAGGTGTATGGGTGATCCTTCATTGATCATACCAACTGAAGATATTGGGGTCAATGATAGCTTGTCTTATGAGGAGATTCCTGTTCAGACTCTATATCGCCAAGTTGGCAAGTTGAGAACAAAAGAGGTAGCATCAGTCAAAGTTCTTTGGAGGAATCAGTTTGTTAGGGAAGCTACTTAGGAAGCTGAGGAGGATGTGAAAAAGAGATATCCACGTCTCTTTGAAACCGGAGAAATTCCAGATCAAGGCGCTAATTCTTTTCTTGGTATATATTATAAGTTGGCATGTTGTTTTTGCATTTTGATTGTTGGGTGTTTGAATTGAATGCTAGATGTTATACCCTTAGCCTATTAAGAGTAATCTCATTCGAGGACGAATGTTCCCAAGGGGGAGATATTGTAACATCTCGCAAATTGAAAGAACTAGAAAGAGCTAGAATTAGAAAGAGTGATTTTTGGAAATAATAAAAATCTGGAAAATGGGTTAAGTTAAGTTTGAGTTTTTGGTCAACTTAAAACGACCATAACTTCTAGCTCAGGATGAGTTAGGTGTGTTTCCAGATATTGTAGAAATATCTTAGAACAATCTTTCCAACGCCACCAAGTTTATGTGATTCTGAGTTTGTATGAGGGAGATATGCCCATTGGAAGTTGGGCTATTCAAATAAGGAAATGTCCAATTTTGATTTGAGAAGGGCATTATGGTCTTTTCCATACCCCATGACTTAATTTCATTTTTTGGTAATTAATTGGGGTCTAAACTAGTAGGATTCAGTTTCCGTTTTACAACATTGAGTTAGGGTTTTTAGAGAGGAGAAAAGAAGAGAAGAAGCAAGGATTCGTCACGTTCTTGAGGCTAAGCTTGAGGATTTCATCAAGGGGTGATCCCTACGATGTATGTGAGTCTTTCATAGAGTTGGGTTCGTTCACCCTCGCGCCAATCATGTTTATTTCAGCGAAGTTTGTTCTAGAAAGTTGAAAGTTGATGAATCTTGAATGGTGTTCTTGAAATTGGCCTTTGTTCTTGAGTTAGGTTGAGATTGAGGAGTTCCTTGAGGTTAAAATGTTGTTTCCTTAAGTTGTTTGAGTTAGATTCTTGTATATACATGCTGGGTATCTGAATCTAAAGAGAAATTGAGAAGAATAGTTGAGTTCGGGCAAATCTGGTGTCCCAGGTCGCGTCGCGGACCTACCCCTCAGTTTCAAAAAATTCATCCTCGCGTCGCGGAGCGGTCACGAACCTCTATGCCTCAAAAAGCATTTTCACGACCAAAATTTAAATACATCTCCGCGTCGCAGACCCACCCTCAGACAGTGATTTCTTGATATTTTCTCATGTTTAGCTATCTAAAATTATTCCTAAACATCATGAGATCTTTCTTATCACAAATCATAATCCTTGAATCCATAATTCAATTCAAGGAAAGTTAAGAGTCAAGTCAAGAGAAGTTAAAGAGTCAAGTCAAGAGAAGTTAAGAGTCAAGTCAAAAGAAGTTAAGAGAAGTTCATAGAGTCTTCTAAAAGTCTTTTACACATGATTTAACTTTGTTTTAAGACTTGAGTTTTGAGTTAAGTAAAGAGTAAAGTTGAAATTCATTTTTTTCAAAAGTATATGGGGACTATGTATTACCAAAGAGTTTAAAATGTTTTCACAGTTAAACAAGTAAGGAAACTTTGATTTCCAAAAGAGCCTTTGAGCTAGTTTTCAGTTAAAGAGTAAATGTTTTCACATTTGAGCAAGAAAGGAAACTTTGTTTTCCAAAGAGCCTCTGAGCTAGTTTTCAGAAAAGAGTAAATGCTTTCACAATTAAGCAACAAGGGAAACTGAGATTTTCAAGATAGCCTTTAAGCTAAGTTTTGAGCAATTATCTCAAACCACAGAAAGAAGTTATGTTTTTAAAACATAAAGAGCTAGTATATTTTGGGAGTAGTATTGAACACCGATATGGGGGAGAGTTCAGAGAACTCTGAACCGCCATAAACCATGTAGCCATCATGGGTAGAAAAGGGTCATACTTTTTAGTTGATTCCTTTAGTGGTTTTTAGCATAGACTAATGGATCCACTTATTAGTTCAAGTTCTATACCCCCGGCAAGGTATAGGACGGCCCTGGCAGCATGAGGCAAAACGTTATATCATCAGGATAGCTCTTAAGTGATGGTTGTCAATTAGAGAAACTCCCACAACAGTACTTTGTATTTTTTATATACATCAGAAATATTTGTATTTTCATATACAAACAGAGTTCATATTGTATCTTGGCATACATACAGAGTTATTATTGTATTTCTAAATACACAAAGTTGAAACCATGTTTTAAAGCTTTTCTTTATACTGTATTTATATACATTGCTTTATATTGAAATCAGTTTAGTTGAGTTGAGTTGAGTTGAGCCAGGTAAGTTCTTCCGTTCCTTTCAAGCTTAAGTTATGTTTAGCATTCCAACTCGCATACTCGTACTTTCAATTATTGATGTCAGTTGGCCTCCATCTTATTATGATGCAGACACAGGTAATCATGATCATCATCCAGCGCCTCGTTGATCCAGTTGAGCACTCAGAGTCAGTTGGTGAGCGTCCTAGCTTTCCAGAGGATCCTTTTCATTGCTTTCAGTATTTTAGTTCATTAGAATATCGTGGGTCTTGTTCCGACATCCATCTCAGTTGTTTAGAGGCTTCATAGACAAAGTTAGTGATGTTAGTTCATGAGTCTTTACTTTTCCTTTTCAGTTAAGTTGAGACTTGAGTTGACACTTTGAAAGTGAATGTTATTATAATACATTCTAAGTTATATTTTGAGCAGTTCAGTTTACTTGTTTTAAAAGTATTTATCTTGAGTAAAGTTTTCCGTTGAGTAAGTAAGTCAGGCCAAGGGTTCGCTTGGGGCCAACAATGATTCTCGAGTGCCGGCCACGTCCACGGTGCAGGCTCAAGGTGTGACAAGTTATGTATTAATCATTTTAGTTATATGAATATAACAACGTCAAATGTCAAATGAGTTTTTTTTTTTATCGGACATCATTTAAAAAAGAAAGCCGCAATCTTTCCAATATAATGATAGGAACAAAAAATTTAAATATAAATGACTTGATTCTCAATTAAATTTTAGGAAAATGACATAATAAGATGAATATGCCTACTAAAGAAAACTAAATGAAAAACATTTATAAATACGTATAGAATTTTATCTTTGTCATGTCTAATTGAGTTCCTTGAAATATCACCAACGCCTAAATTAACTTATTGGAAACACTGAGGACATGAAATATGGAAAAATATAAACTTTAACACTTCTAACATTTAAATAAAATAAATAAATCATTTATGATTGCAATAGTTAATGTATTCTTTAGGGGTGTACAAGTCAAACCATAAAGTCAAATCGAACCGACGAACCAAATCAAACCAAAAAAAAAAAAACCAATTTGTTGTTTGGTTTGATTGGTTTGATTGGTTTGGCGGTTGAAAAAAAAACCGACCACTCTTGGTTTGGTTTTGGTATTAAAAGAAAAACAGTCAAACCAAACCGACATAATATATATATATATATATATATATATATATATAA
>JAJOOF010005597.1:0-52048 GCA_029582545.1 Solanum lignicaule
CCCCCCCTTTTTAATTTACAATGATTTTAATCGTTAATGTATTTAGCTACGACTAGTTAGAACTGAATTTTATTTTTCTATTAATTCTCGAAACCACTCCCTTGGGACACAACCCCAAGCCTTGGTTGGGTTACTATATTATCGACGATCGTAGACACTCGAACCGTAGGTTAGGGTCGTTGGTCACGATAAGCATCACACATCCTTACTCTTACCACTTTGAAATTGGGGTTGTTTCATCTTCTGAAACCTATCATAGCAGTATTGATCTGGCTATGTCAAAATAACTTCAGGAGCAATCTGTGAACCAATAATCGGTGTAGGAACCACTGGTGGCTACCCCACCTGAACCTGAACACCTGAAGTTTGTTGTTGACCTAGGGTCGGTGCCCCTAGAAAAGGTTGTCTAACACATAAAGCATCCTCAACATCTTAAAACAACGGAGCTCCAAACTCGGGAGGAACCTTGTCATCAACAACCTCAGCCTGTGGCTCAAGAGAAGCCTCTCTAGCTTTACCTCTGGCTAGTGCTACTCCACGGGCACAACATCTACCTAGTGCTACTTCACGACCATGGACTCTAGCTCAAGCACTAACTCTACCCCTTGTCGGGCTGTCAACAACTACTTCCCTCTACAACTAGAAACAAAAGCTTTTGTCCTCAACATCTGCCAAAAGATCTCGCGACAACTCAGCACTAGCGAAGGTAACCACGTATATAAGAAAGGATGCATAAAAGGAAGTTTCCTAACAATCTTTGTAGCCTCTTGAAGATAAGTACAGATGTCTCCGTTCCGATCCTCAAGACTTTACTAAGACTTGGTTTATACATACTTGTTTATTCCTTTAATGACAACCTAGCCTCAATAGAATAAAAACGAAAGAAAAAATGGAAATATAATAAAACAGAACAAGACAAAGACGAAAATATTATTTATTCTATACAATACCCTAAAATATGGTTGTAACGTGTACAAGCTGATGAGTCCACGATTTGGACTCATTTAGGGATTTATTTTAATAGATTTAGTGTCCTCAAATGCATATTTTGTGCCAATAACTAATGTAAATCCTTGAATTTTAGGTATTTGGATTAAGGAACAAAGCATGGACACTATTGAGCAAAAAGGAAAAAGGCAGCTAAAAGATCGAAGGAGAGAAGGCTTGAGGATCGCCTAATCCATTAGGCGAGTCGCCAAACGGCCAGGGTCTCGCCTAATGTTCCAGAGTGCCAAGCCTTAAAGGAAAAAATCTAGTCGGCGAGAGAAAGAATCAGTCGGCGAGTCGCCGAATAGATCGGCGATGTAGTGCCATATCGCACAAAGTTACAGAACCTGGAGATGCTGAAGGCAAAAACAAAATGGCGATGCAAATGACCAAAGGGAGGATCGTCGATTGGATCGACGATCTCGATTAATTGCGCCGACTGGACCTTTGCAGCACACTTTTTGACAACTATAAATACTTTTTAAAATTTTTAGCTTAAAAGGGATTTTTTGGTGAAATCATATAATTATTCAATTTTTGAAATTGTGAGCTTAGAACTGAATAGAGAGACAATATTTCTTTAGCTTTAAAGATTTTCATTTCTAAAAATTAGAAGTGTGTGTTGAAGATTCTTCAAGTTAGACCTTTGTAAAGACTATATCAATCCTACCCAGTTGATGGAAACACAACTTGGTAACGATTTTTACCTTTTTACTATGTCTAGCTAAAACCCAATTCTTGGGATGTGATTAAGTGATTATGGGTTGATTTAACTGCTCGGTATTGTTAATTGATAGTTTATTTGTTGTTTAAAAGTGATTTCGTTCAGTAATTGTGGTTGAATTTAATGGGTTGTAGTTGCAAATATAATCTTAACTTTGTGTTTTTGGCTTGCTCGAGACAGAGGTTTTAAAACAAAAACTACTGAATCGATGGTCTATGGATATTGGGTTGTCATGGGTTTAGCTTGAAAGAGTGAACCCTAAACCCTTTTCCACACATTCAACTCGAGAGAGTGAATGGACTAAAGCGAAGGCTGTGCTTAATTGCTTCTTATTGGTGTTCGAGAAAAACCAATTTGATTCGGGGTAAATTGTTCGAGAGAAAGTTTATCCCCACTAAAGTCTAGCTTAATCACTGATTTATAGCTTTTTACTATTAATTGCAATTACCCAGTTATCTATCTTAGCTCATAATCCTATCACATCCCAAAAATCCCGTCTCCATATTTGTATTTTCGTGTTATTTGTTGTTTTAGTTGATAATTGAACACAAACACCCCTTGGAAATTTGACACTTGTGTCACCCAAAACTTGAATTATGTTTTTCTTCATAAATGGTTTTAGCTATGATTGACTTGAGCATATTTATGCTTTTCTATTGATTCTTGAGTATGAACCACTCCCTTGGGACTCGACCCCAACTCACTAGTCGGGTTATAATACTATTGAATGATCGGTGATGCTTAGTATTGGATGAATTATCTTTGATAGCGTTTTTATCAAAATGGCGCCGCTGCCGGGGAGTGGTGTTACTTGAGAATTTTTAGTTAAGTTGAATTTTGTTCTTGTTAGTTATAGTGAAACTTACTTAATTTTAGTTTTGTTTTTCTTGTTTGTGTGTTAAAACATGAAGTATGAGTGTGAACAGCAGCAATGGCAACACAGTAGGCCATCAAGATGACATCGAAAACCTCAACGATGTCAACAAGTCTCATACTAATAACCCCCATCTCATGGGAGGTATTGGTGCCATTCGCTTGCCTCCAGCCGAAGGAATGTGGTGTTTCATATCACGAGTACGATGTTACAACTCTTGCAACTAAAGGGGCTTTTCAGTGGTTTGGCTCATGAGGATCCCCATGAGAACATTAGAAACTTCGTGGATGTATGCAGACCATTCTCCTTCAAAAATATCTCCCAAGAATCGGTCCGGTTGAGGTTATTCCTATTCTCTTTGATGGGAGAAGCATGCAAGTGACTAGCTGAATTGCCACGTGAATCAATAACTTCGTGGGAGGAGTTGGTTACCGCCTATCAAGTACGATTTTTCCCTCCCTCGAAGATGGTGACTTTTCGGGACAACATTCAGAGCTTTAAGCGTCTAGAGGGCAATCCAATTCATGAAACTTGGCTATGATTCAAGAATTTGGTGCTTCAATGCCCAACCCATGGCTTGCCTGATAACGTGTTTCTGCAGGATTTTTACTGGAGTCTCAACTCGGTAAATAAGGGTGTTGCTGACCAACTTTATGTGATAGCGGCTCAGCTCTTGGATGGTATGACTACCATAAACAGGGCATGGTACACCCGTGAAGACCAGGTCTCCCTTCTCACGTTCAAGTTGACAAAGGAACAGATGAAAAAGGACCAAGAGAGGGACCAGAACATGGCCAAGATCATGACACAACTTGACATTTTGTCTAAAAATGTCATGGGAGCTGGTGCTTGAAGTGTCAATGTCGTGGGTGTCCGGTGTGCTAATCCAGATGAGTCTAAGTTAGAGGCCTTGTATAATGAAGAGGTGAATTTCCTAGCTAACCAATGCGGTGGTTTTCGTTCAAACTACTCGAGGAAGGGTGGTAACCAAGATTGGAATAGGGATGCAGGTTGGAAAGATCGAGATCGTGAATGGAGGGACCGTAATCAAAATTGGAAGGATGGGGAGAAGGATAGGTATGTGCCTCCCACAAGCGTCAAGAGCCAAAGGATTCAGAATGTGGTCGGTCTGAGGATATGCTTTCTTGTATCCTCAACAAAGTTGAGGGGTCAGACAAGATCTTGAGACAGATGAAAGAAGACGTGTCGCCCATTAGCCAGACCGTCACCTCCCATTCAGTGTCGATCAAGCAGTTGGAGACCCAAATGGGTCATATCTCGTCTCATCTAAACCTGAGACAGTAAGAGGGGTTGCCTAGTGACACTATGATCAACCCCAAGAATGAGGTTTGAAGGTGGACTTGCATCGTGCCACGACGTTAAGTAAAGCGCTGCCTGGGAGGCAACCCAGGTTTATTTTCTTTCTTTTAAAGTTTGCAATAATGGTGTGTTGAATGTGTAGGACAAAGTGTGGAAAGTGAGTGAAAAGTCCAAATTGGCGAGCCAAAGGTCCAGTCGGCGCATCACCGAAGAGGTCAGCGACCCCAACCCAGACCACCGTTGGACTCAAGAAAATTTTACATTAGAGTCTGTAAAACTCAGCGAGCCTAGAAAATTATTGGCAAGTCACCAACTAAGTCAGCAATCGCGATCTATACCACCATTTGGACCCCTAAATCAACTGAGAGTCCTGTAAAACTCGGCGAGGTAAGTGGCTACTCGGCATGTTGCTGAGTGCTTCAGTGAGCACGACTAATGTCGCCGAATGGGCGAGAATTGGATGGTTTTTAAAAGGCCAAAGGCTTAAACTTCCAACTCTTTCACTTTCCCTTACTTTTGAACTTCACAAACTCACATCAGCACTTTAGTGTCTATATTTTTGCATTTTTAGTAGTATTTTAGTCATTTATTTGTGCTCTGATTGGGATTACTTTGTCGCCTAGCATTTCAGTCTTGATTATTCGGCATTAAAGGTTGGTTTTCCGAACCCCAAGTTTATTTTTAACAATTTTGTACTCTTATGCAAATGATCTTATCTTGTTGTCATGTGTTGGGCCTCTCTAATAGGATTAGAATGTTTGAATGCTTGTTTTAAATTGTTAATCTTTCCAATAATGCTTATATTGTCGAATTACCGTATTCTTGTCCTTTAAAATGAATTAAATTTTGGGGGTTTGTGCTTGCATGTTGATTAGGTTAGATGGGTGAAGTTTGAGTAGCCCGTATTTGTGCCAAACGATGTAATTTTCCCAATGATAGAACTGGTGACGTCATTATTAAGGGAAAAAGTCATCAATTGGTCAAATTTGGCAAAAACTGAGAGAAGTCTGAGTATCCCGATGTAATGGGTGTTATGGGTCTTGCATTAATTTGACTAGTGCATGATTTGATTTTGTTTTTGGGGATTGCGGGGTCGAATTCAAGAAATTGAGTTGAAAGTAGGCGCATTGGGTCGTTTGGCGAGCTGGTTCGAGCTCGCCGAACCACTCGGCAGTTCGCCGAAGGTCCCTATCTCACCTTTAATTTCATGCTTTAATTGATGCTGGGTTCTGTAACTTTCTGTAGGAAGCCAGAGGTCATTGAAGGCACTCGGCGACTCGCAGAAAGTCTTCTTGATCGCCCTTTGTCTGCACCCCTAAGCCCTTTTTGCACTATAACTTTCTACGGGCTAGCCCTTTTTCGCCGAAAGGTGTTGGCAATTCTCCAAAAGGCCCTTCCCATCGCCGACTTGCTAAAATTTTAGAGTCAATCCTTTAGGTGAGCCCGATCTAGCTCGCCAAAGTGTTTCGGCGACTCACCAACCGGCTCGGCGAGTCTGTCTTCAATTGTTTTTCTGTGATTTTAACTGAATTGTTTCTAACTTTTTCCTGATGTTCTGCAGACATGGCTAGACGTAAAGTTGCAGAAAGAAACATGTCACCCCAAAGGAAAGCAAAAGGAATTGCACTCAATGAGGATGCAGCTGCATCCAGGGGCAAAGGCCACTAAACTTCCCACAATAGGTGAGAAAGGCAAAGGCAAAGAGAAGGCACCTGCATCACCGAAGGTTAGCTCTGATAGTGAAGGCATCTATGCCACCCATTTCACTACTTCTGAAAGTTAAGATGGGCAAGTAGCAGCACAAATGACATAGCTACGATCTAAAAGAATGAGTGATCCGTCTAGGATAAGAAATCCTCAGCTCACTACTCCTCCTCCTCTAAATCTAGAGCAGGCTATAGTCCTAGACCCTCCTATTATTGAGAAGAAGTGCCTGTCCACTGATGGGGTGATTGACAGGTACCCAAAGATAATGAGATGTCTGAAGTCTCATAAATTCCAGATCTTCACCAAGCCCCATGGCCCATTTATTCAAAATTTGGCCCAAGAGTTCTATTCATCTTATGGGTCCTTGATACCACAAATGAAGAAGCAAGCAGCGGTATTCAAACCAGTTGACTATGTAGTTGTCCGGGGAAAGAAGGTCAAGTGTGACAGTTAGGCTATTAATGTTGTCCTGGATTGTCCCGATGATACTAATTACGAGTGTCAACATCTGATTAGAACAAAGACTCTGCACAACATGAAGAAATGGCTGGCCCCGCTCATATTAGACGGCACTCTTCAGTGGCTGGAGACTGGAGCACCAATTGAAAAGAAGGATCTTAACATTGATGCACTGTTCTGGTTTAGTTTCATTAGCAACACTATCATGTAATCCCAGAACGAGTCGATCCTCCGCCTAGCCAAGGCATCCTGTCTGGGTTGCATCACAGAGGAGACTAAGATAAATCTGGGAATCACTATAGCACAGGAGATGGTCATGAGGGCCAAGCAGCGCCAGACCTCTCTTCCCTTTTCGGTATTGATCACTGAGCTATGCAGAAGATCTTGAGTTCCTAGAGATGCAAAGAAGGCTGTGGAAGTTATTTCCACATCCTTCACTGATATTTGGAAAATTGAGGTTGAATATATAAAGGACCAGGCTGAGAAGAAGAAGACAGCTCCGGTGGATTCATCCTCAGTTGTGGATACATATTCACTACCTGCAGAGGCATCATTGCCTACTCCAGCCCATGGGCCTTCAGGTACCTCTTGTGTTGTCCATTATGATGTTCCTAGTTCTTTTGTTGCTGCACTGTCTCCTAGATCTGCTGCTGCTCCTGTCTCCTGAGCCCCGATCAATCCGGCTTCATTACTCCGAATGGGGCAACTTGCCCATTCTGCTGATCGTTGGGCTGCCAGACTCGAGGCCTCGATATGTCTATGGTCTTGAACACTGTCATTGATTACGGCGAGGATATCGGTCTGCGAGCGTAGCCAAGGGGCCACCGAGATGGTGACGGCCTTAAAGGCTGCTATAGCTGTGTTGCGGAGAGATGTGGACCAGCTGAAGTCCACCGATATGTCTATGGTCTTTGGGATGGTAGAGATCCCCTATGAGCTAGTTGCGCCAGCTGATTCTGAGTCTGAGGCGGAGATGGATGAGGAGATGCTGGGGGTTGCTAAGGAAGCTTCGTATGAGGGTCTTACTAAGACTGAGGAGGCCATGGTAGATGTTCGTGTGCAGGCTTCCTTGGTGGATACTCCCTTGGCTGCTACTACTCCTTCTGAGGCGACTCTAGGTACTGAGGCCCAAGTCCAGACTGATGCATCGGGCACTGATATCCAGACAGTTGGAGCGATGGTATAGACATGATCCCTCTTTACCTCCCTCTATGTCTTACTTTATTTTAACTTTTGGATATTTTTGTTTGCATTTGGGGACAACTGACTTTATTTTTGGTGGGGTGAGGCCCACCTTTTGTGTGACCTTTTGTGAATATTGGTTTTGTTTATATAATTTTGGGTTTTGAGCAGAAATTGTGTTGTACACTACTTTTTGTGGAAGGTTTGAGCTTGTGGCTCCGTGTTTTTAATTGTAAATGATTTTTGACCCATCCAAAAAAATTTGTCACCTCTTGCTTGTGATGAATGTGGCTGTTCTTTTGTAAATTTGAGTATCGGTTTTGATCAATACTGATGACTTGAATAGCGCTCATAATCGAACAAAAATGAATGTGCGTCTACGATGAGGCCAAATGAAGTTGCATAGACAATATGTGAACTCTTTGCATCTCATTGTGACTAGCCAAGTATCGAATTGAGTCTCTTGTGATGAACATTGCACACTAGCAAAAGTGTGGAGTCTCGTTTGACTTTGGTGTCAATGCCTTGTGTGATGAGCTTACCGTGAACCATGTGTTATGACACCTAGAATTTGCCCCGTTGGTCCGGTTGACTAAGTGATGTGAACTCTTGAGATTAGGCAACTTTAAAGAGTGTGAACCAATTTGAAATTATACCTCTTTTTGTGGCCTACCTTGTGATTGTGTGAACCCCGCTTGAGCACCATTTGAGCCTTAACCTTTTCTTGGAAGAAACTTGATGACATTGTGACCTTTTATTGATCCATTACCCATAATCCTCATGATTTGTGGTTTGTTTGAATAACCAACTTAGGCCAAAAGCCTAAAGTTGAGGGTGTGGTGAAAAGACAAGGTAAATCAAGGAGTGCAAGAAAGTCCCCGTTTACCCATGTTTTGAGGAAAATGGAACCCCTCCATACAAAAAAAAAGATGAAAAAAAAGAAAAAGTTGCGGAATAAAGTTATGAAAATGCAAAAAGAAATGGGGTTTCCAACAGCCCATGGAAAGTGAATAATGGGATGACTTGTGAGCACGAATGAAAAATGATGAAGAAAAGGAAAGGAAGTGTTGTTCACACCATATTTCATGAGGGCTATAGCAATTGAGCCTAAATGACCATACATTTGCACTCAGTCCCATTACAAGCCTTCAAAATACATTTTTGATCTTAAGTGAGATGAAGCAAATGTTGGTTGGAAAATACGGGCAAACCTATGGGTGAAATCATACATTGCGTTCATCTTTGTGAGTGTGAGCGTTGCATTTGATTCCGGAACTTTGAATTGTGAATCATTGTGTGTAAATATGGAATCATTCTTTGTGTGAGGGCATTTGATTACCTTTGTTGAGCTTGAACCTGCATTTGAAGCAAGTAATGTGAGTTTGAGATTCTTTGATAATGGTGAGTCACAATTTGAGTCTTTGAGTGCACAATTGATCCTTGCATGAATAAGTTAATTCTTGTTTTGTGCATTCATGATTGAGTCTTGTGTAGCACTGTTTGAGACATCCTTTTTGAACTGCTGAACTTGAGTTTTACTTGAGGACAAGCAAAAGTTTAAGTTGGGGGTGTTGATGAGTCCATGATTTGGACTCATTTAGGGTTTTATTTTATTAGATATAGTGTCCTCAAATGCATATTTTGTGCCAATAACTGATGTAAATCCTTGAATTTCAGGTATTTGGATTGAGGAACAAAGCATGGACACTATTTAGCAAAAAGGAACCAAGCAGCTGAACAGAACGAAGGAAAGAAGGCCTGAGGAACAACTAACCTATTAGGGGAGTCGCCGAACGGCTAGGGTCTCACTTAATGTTCCAGAGTGCCAAGTCCTGAAGGAGAAAACCTAGTCAGTGAGAGAAAGGAGCAGTCGGCGAGTCGCCGAATGGTTCCTCGATGCAGTGCCATATCGCCCAAAGTTACAGAACATGAAGATGCTGAAGGCAAAAGCAAAACAGCGATGCAAATGACCAAAGGGCGGATCACCAATCCAATCGGCGATCCTGACTAACTGCGCCGACTAGACCTTTGCAGCACACTTTTTGACAGCTATAAATACTTGTTTAAATTTTTAGCTTAAAGGGGATTTTTTGGCGGAATCATATTATTATTCAGTTTTTGAAGTTGTGAGCTTAGAACTGAATAGAGAGACAATATTTCCTTATCTTTGAAGATTTGAAGATTTCCATTTCTAAGAAATTGGAAGTGGGTATTGAAGATTCTTCATCTTAGATGTTTGTATATACAATATTAATCGTAACCAGTTGATGGAAACACATTTTGGTATCAATTTCTATCTTTTTACTATGTCTAGCTAAAACCCCAATTCTTGGGTTGTGATTATGTGATTATGGGTTGAATTAACTGTTGGATATTGCTAATTGATAGTTTATTTGCTGTTTAAAAATGATTTCGTTCAGTAGTTGTGGTTGAATTTAATGGGTTATAGTTGCAAATACAATCTTAACTTCGTATTTTTGGCTTGCTCGAGAGATAGGTTTTAAAACAAAAATTACTAAATCAATGGTCTGGGGGTATTGGGTTGTCGTGGGTTCAGCTCGAGAGAGTGAACCCTAAACCCTTTTCCACACATTCAGCTCGAGAGAAACCAATTTGATTTGGGGTAAATTGTTCGAGAGAAAGTTTATCCCCACTAAAGTCTAGCTTAATCACTGATTTACAGTTGTTTACTATTAATTGCAATTACCTGATTGTCTGTCTTAGCTTATAATCCTATCATATCCCAAGAATCCCGTCTCCATATTCATATTTTCGTGTTATTTGTTGTTTTAGTTGATAATTGAATACAAACCCCCCTTTGATATTTGACACTTGTATCACCCCAAACTTGAATTATGTTTTTCTTCGTAAATTTTTTTAGCTATGCTTGACTTGAGCATATTTATGCTTTTCAATTGATTCTTGAGTACGAACCACTCCCTTGGGACTCAACCTCAACTCACAAGTTGGGTTATATTCCTATTGAATGATCGATGATGCTTAGTATTGGATGAAGTATCTTTGATAGCGTTTTTATCACAAGCCACTAATGAAAATACTGAATTCGAAAGGTAACTACAAGTCTCAGTCTTTGTTTCTTAAGTAGAACAAAGCCTCAAAGAAAAGGAAAGAGGGTCCGCCAGATGATAAACAACTACCTCTCAGATCCTTCAACGAGCCTCCACTGATAGGAGAGAAAGAGGAAGAAGAAGAAGATCACGCGAGTCCAGGCTCGGAACCTATACAAGTGTACAAGCAAGGGGTGACTACCAACAACATAGTACCCAACAAGTAACCTACTAAATAAAGTAACTAGCAAGAAAAGAATACCCCAGACTCTCTTATCAAACCTCCTCAAACTACAACCTGCACATAAATTAGTCCAACATAGCAATTCTAGAATGCATGGCTCACGAGGCTAATATTCACAGTCTAATAGCCACAATTCAACAATAAAATGAATCAAATAATTCAAAATTAAAGTCACGTACTTAAGTTATACATTAAAAGTTAATTAATGTCAAATATCAAGCAAGTCACGCATAAGCATCAAGGTATAAAGTCACATAATCAATTCACTAGCCGGAACCATTTCTAATCGGCACAAGTGAAGGTGGAACATCAGAAACCAGGAGGTATGACTTAGGAGATTAACATTCCTATATGGAAGTATGAAGTGATAAACATGGACTTCATTAAAGGTGTACCTCGTACTCGCAGACAGCATGACTTCATTTGGGTAATAGTAGACAGGGTTACTAAGTCCGTTCACTTTTTGGCTACAGATTCAGCGAAGGAATACGCCAAGCTTTACATTAATCAGATAGTCAGGTTGCATGGGGTTCCTTTGTCTATCATCTCAGATAGAGGTCCTCAGTGTACCTCTCATTTCTGGAAGTCATTTCAGAAAATTCTTGGTACTCAGGTTAATCTCAACATAACATTTCATCCACAGACAGATGGTCAGGTAGAGCGTACAATTGAGACTTTAGATGACATGTTGAGAGCTTGCGTGATCAATTTCAAGGGAAATTTGGATGATCACCTACCTCTCATCTCACTCAAGTCGACTCAACTCAAGAATACTCAACTCAAAGATACTCAACTTAATTCAAGGATAAGGAAACAATAAAAGATGCAATATATGGAAAACTTTTAAAACATTAGATAATAACTCAATTGTATGTAGAAATTCAATAATAACTCAATTGTATGTAAAAATAAAATAATAACTCGTAGATGGGAGATTTTGTAACTGATAACAATCACTATGAGCTATGTGATGATACGACATCTCGCCCACGTTGTCAGAACTGTCTTATACCTTACCGGAGTATAGGACATCCTCAACTAAGTGGATCCACTAACCTATGCTTAAAAGCAATTATGAATTATCTAAAAAGTATGACCCCTTACCCATGTTAGCATACATGGTATATGAGAACTTTGAGTTGTCTGAACTCGTCCCCATATCGGTGGTCAATACTACTCCCAATAATATATAACTCATGCTCAATTTGAGATAATTACTCAAAAGATCCTCATAAAAGAGGTGGTACTCAATACTCCTCATAAACTCATTTAGAAATAAATTTTCCTTTTGTTTTAAATGTAACATGCTTGGGAAAACTTAGTTCCCTTATACTCATTTTGAAATATGAGTCTCAACTCTCCTCATCCTCATACTCATTTACTCAAGTATTTAAACAGATTATAAATAATTGTAAAAGGCTTCTCAAAATAGGGTTCATGCCGAATTATGGACGTGAACGACTCAATTCAAGGGTTTCAATAATCATAGATAGAACTCAATACTCGGAACTCAATAACTCCAGAATTTAAGGACTCAATGATACTACTCATCTCAACTCTAGGCCCAATCGACGAATCGTCGAAGAGGTCAGCGAGCCCGACTTGGAACGCCATTGGACTAAAAACAATTTGAAAGTGGAGTCTGTAAAACTCGGCGAGCCCAGGAGAAAATTGGCCAGTCGGCGACCCAGATTTAATCCGCCGTTTGGATCCCCACTGTAACTGGAGGTCCTGTAAAACTTGGCGAGGTAAGTACCCAATCGGCGTGTCGCCAACTAGGTGAGAATTGGACGGTTTTTTAAAGGCCAAAGGTTTTAACTTTCGAACTCTTCACTTTCCCTCACTTTTGAACTTCACAACCTCACACCCGCACTTTAGTTTCTATATTTTTCCATGTCTAGTAGTATTTCAGTCATTGATTTGTGCTCAGATTGGGATTACTTTACCGCCTAGCATTTCAGTCTTTATTATTCGGCATCTAAGGTTGGTTTCTTGAACCCCGCATGTATTTTTGAGAATTTGAACTCTTATACAAAAGATTATATCTTGTTGATGTGTGATAGGCTTCTTTGATAGGATTAAGTTGTTTGAATGCCTGTTTTAATTCGAATATCTTGCCCGTTTTGTTTATAATTCAAATTCCCATGTTTTGTGCTTTAAAATTGGTTAAACTGTGAGGGGTTGTGCTTGCATGTCATTGGGTTTAGTTGTGTGTAGTCTAAGTAGCCCGTTTTTGTGCCGAACGACGTAATTTACCTAATGATAGAGAGGGTGACGTCATTTTTAAGGGCAAAAGCCGTGAATTGGCCAAATTTGGCAAAATCGGGAGAAGTTTTAGTATTCCGGGGTGATGGGTATAATGGGTCTTGCTTTAATTTGACTAGTGTACGCTTTGATTTTATTTTCAAGGGTTGCGAGGTGGTATTTGAGAAGATTCGTTGAAAATAGGCAAGTTGGGTCATTTGGCGAGCTGGGTGAGCTCGTTGAACCACTCGGCGGTTCGCCTGAAGTCCCTATCTCGCATTTAATTTAGTGATAAATGTGTTGTTAATTCTGTAACTTTTGGCGAGAAGTTGAAAGTCGTCAAAGAAGTTTCGCTTCACTCTTATCAACTCCCATGAATCTCTGTTTAATGTACCTTTCAGTGGACTAAATCTAGATCGCCGAATAGTATCGGCGACTCACCGAAAGAGTCGGCAAAGTTTATAAGTGCTTTTATCAAATATTTCTCTAACTTCTCTTCGAGATTTTGCAGATATGACCAAACCTAAAGCTACTGAAAGAATAACGCCAGCTCAAGAGAAGTCCAAAGGAATTGCGATAAAGGAAGATGCAGTTACGTCAAAGGAAAAGCTTCAAAACTACTCACAACTACTGGGAAAGGCAAGGGCAAGGGCAAGAGGCCCACTCTTGCCAGGAAAACCATCACCCTAGACCGCAATACTCCTCCATAGGCAAGGGGATTTTGCAGAGTGGTAAACGTCTTTCTGGAAGACTCACAATCAATAGACCTTGGTGAAGTTGGCACTGCTGTTACTTTTGAGGTCACTCTGGGTACTGAGGCCCGGACAAATGGAGCGATTGCGTAGACATGATCCCTCTTTACCTCCCTCTCTGTCTTTCTTCATTTTACCTTTCGAATTCTTAATTATTTGCATTTGAGGACAAATTGTTTTTATTTGTGGTCGGGTGAGGCCTATCTATTGTGTGCTACTTTTGTTCGTGTTTTGTGTATATATCTTAGTTGTTCTGCTTTAAAATTGTGTTTTATATGTTCTGTGGGTTTTTGAGCTTGTGGCTCCTTTTATTTTAAATTGCAAAATGATTTTGATCCGTTCAAAAATTTTTGCCGCCTCTCGTGTGATGAATGTGGCTGTTCTTTTGCAAAATTTAAGTCTCGATTTCGATCAATACCGATGACTTGAATTGTGCTCTCAATCGAACGAACATAAATGTACGACTACGATGAGGCCGAATGAAGTTGCGTAGGCAATATGTAAACTCTTTGCATCTTGTTGTGATTAGTCATTTATCAAATCGATTCTCTTGTGATGACCGTTGCACATTAGAAAAAGTGTGGAGTCTTGTTAGACTTAAGTGTCGATGCCTTGTTTGATTAGCTTACCTGGAACCATGCATGACAACACCTAGAATTTCCCCTGTTGGTCTGGTTGACTAAGTAAGACTTTCTCTTGATATGATCTCAGGCAACTTCGAAGAGTGTGAACCAATTTGACATATACCTCTTTTGTGACCTACCTTATGAGCGTGTGATTCTCTTTTGAAAACCCTTTGAGCCTTACCCTTCTTTGGAAGAAACTTGATGAAAGCTAGACCTTTCTTAATCCATTACCTATAATCCTCTTGAATTGTAGTTAATTGAATATCTAACTTAGACCAAAAGCCTAAGTTGGGGGTGTGGTGAAAAAGAAAAGGGAAAGTCAAGAAGTTCAAGGAAAGTTTGCTTTAACCCATGGCGTTGAGAAAAATTGAACCCCTCCATATAAAAAAAAGAGAAAAGAGAAAGAAAAAGAAAAGGAATGAAAAAGAAAGTTGTGGAATAAAGTACAAAAGAGATGGGGTTCCCAAACAATCCATGGAAAGTGAATAATAGGATGACATATGAGCACTAAAGAGAATGATTAAGGAAAAGGAAAGGAAGTGTTGTGAGCACCACATTTCATGAGGATAAAAGTCACTGAGCCTAAATGAACATACCTTTGCACTCAGCCCCATTACAAGCCTTGTAAAGACCTTTTTGATCTTGAGTGAGGTAAAACAAATGTTGATTGGAAAATACGGGCAAACCTGTGGGTGAAAGCATGCATTGTGTTCCACTTTGTAAGTGTGAGCATTGTATTTGATTCCTGCACTTTAAATTGATTATACCTTTGCGTGTGAAAATGGAATCATCATTTGTATAAGGGCATTCGAAGGATTTTGTTGAGCTTGAATTTCTATTTGAAGCAAGTATTGCGAGTTTGAGAATCTTAGGTAATGGTGTGTCACAATTTGAATCTTTGAGTACACATTTGAGCTTTGCATAAGTAAATTGAGTCTTGTTGTGTGCATTCATGATTGAGTCTTGTGTAGCACTGTTCGAGACACCTTTTTGAACGGCTGAACTTGAGTTTGCTTGAGGACAACCAAAACTTTAAGTTGGGGGTGTTGATGAGTCCACAAATTGGACTCATTTAGGGCTATTTTTAATAGAAATTGTGTTCTCAAATGCTTATTTTATCTCAATATCTGATGAAAACCCTTAAGTTTTAGGTATTTGATGTTTGAAGGAAAGCATGGACACTACATCACAAAAAGGAATGAAAAGGATGAGAAGAACGAAGAAATGAAGGTCTGAGGATCACCGAGTCCACTTTGTGAGTCATCGAAGGGTCTTACTTTGCCTTTTGTTCTACTGTGCTGAGCCTTGAAGGAAAGGATTAAGTCGGCGGAGATAGGGAGTAGTCGGTGCATCGCTGAGAAGTTCCGCGAAGTAGTACCATGTCGCCCAATGACCCAGAGCACGACGATGTTGAAGGCTGGTGCAAGACGACGATGAAGTACACCAAAAGGCAAATCGTCGAGTTGATCGGTGATTTGGACTAACGACGCCAAATGATCCGCTGCATTACAAATCTGGGAAAACTATAAATACTAGTTAGAGTTGTAGTTTTAAGAATCGAACAATTATTTTAATTTTCATATAGAATAGTAATTTTTAGTATTTTAACTCTAAGTTTGAGAGGGTTTTGAAGACTTGAAGAAAAAAAGGGTTTCATCTATAAGGATTTGGACTTGGGTCTTTTGGATTCTTTATTCTTGGCCTGTACCAAGACTTAAATCTTCATACCCATTTGAATGCAAGATCATTTAGGTATAAATTTCTATCTCTGGATGTGTGGCTAAAAACCCCAATTCTTGAGTTGTGATTTAGCGAATATGGGTTAAGATAATTTGTTGGGTCTTGCTTGCTGATAGTCTATTCATAGCTTAAATGTGATTTTATTTAGTGGTTGTGAATGAACTTAATGAGATTGTATTTGCAAATATAATCTCATATATGTGTTTTGGGCTTGCTCGAGAGAGAGGTCGTAAAACTAAGACCACTAAATTGATGCCCAGTGTAAATGGGTCGCCATGAGGTTCAGCTCGAGAGAGTGAACCCTAGTCCCATGTCCACACACTCAGCTTGAGAGAGCGTGTGGGTTAAGGCATAGGCTGGTCTTCACGCAGCAAGTGGGTGTCCGAGAGGAATGCATTTGAAACGGGGTGAGTTTCTCGAGAGAGAGCTTATCCCCCTTAAAGTCTAGCCTAGTCACAATTACCCTATGAATCTTTTACCAAAAGCATGTACCCAATAATCTAGCTTAACCCTTATTCCCGTCACATCCCAAGGATCCCCTCTCATTACTTACAAACCCTTGTTTATTTTGTTGTTTTTACCTTACTTGTGACAAAAGCCCCTATTGTTAATTGACACTCTTGTGTCCCCCTTTAATTTACAATGTTTTTACTCGTTAATGTCTTTAGCTACAACTAGTTTGAACTAAGTTTTATTTTTCTATTAATTATCAAAACCACTCTCTTGGGAACGATCCCAACCCTTGGTTGGGTTACTAAACTATTGTACGATCGTAGACACTTGCATCAGAAGTTATGTCTTGATTATGCAAACATCACTCTCCACCCCCATGCTCTAAGGAATGAAGCGGTCATGGAAAGCACTAGAAAATACATCCCACTCTCCCAGAGGAGATCCTATTGGTCTAGACCTCACAATAGTCCTCCACCACTCTTTGGCACCACAAAGCTAAAGGGCAACAAACTAGGCGCCATGAACATCCACCATACCAGTTGCCTCAAACATCTCATGGCACAAGGTCAAGAAATTATGAGCATCCTATCACGACCCTAGCCTACCCCTGGACGTGACCGGTACCTGAGAACCATTTTTGATCTCCCAAGCAAACCCACATCTAATCTTTCCATCTATGAAACCTATAGCAGTTCAAGATAGATGTCAGGATAAAACCCACGACACCTCAACTACTACTAAAATTGAAATGAAAATGGAGTCTCCCTGAAGCAAGGAGGTCTCACCAAATACTATCTACGAGTGTAAGGTGATCTCAATGAAATGCATGTTGATGATCATGAACACCTATATATGCATCATAAATGATGCATGTAGAATTACATCAGTATATTGAATGTATGAGTATGTAATAAGGATGAACGAAACAATAACTTAATTGGGGGACTAAAGGCAACTCAACGATATATCAATACATGCAGAAGACATGGAAAACCTTTAAGCTTTACAATAAGATATGCAATAGAAACAATATGAAAACAATATACTTTACTTTTGGGGAGTTTCTCTAACCTACAACCATTACCATGAGCCTAGTAATGATATAACGTTTCACCCACGTTGCAAGGGCCATCCTATACCTTGTTGGTGCATACGACTCTAACTCAATTCGGTGCTCAATACTACTCCTAAAATAATCAATATCAATTATGGTCAATTCACATTTTACAAATAAAGGGGTTATTACTTTACTGAAGTACTTTTCAAAACGTCCCACTTACTTGCATTTAAAATGAGCCTTTATGGACTTATCTTTCAAGCCCAAGATTGATATATTCATATATATATATATATATATATATAACAACTGGAAACTCTACTTGTTTTTATGAAAAATAAAGCTCTTAAACTCACTTGAGTTTAAAATGTACCCTAAGACATGTGATTAGAATATGCATGTATTTCCAAATGTAAATGGAGCCTATATTAGCTAATACAAGGAAGGGAAACATGGCCACAACTTAAAGTAACATGTGCTGGATGAAACAAGGAAAGATTGGCCCAGAAATCCTTGGCGTACTGCTGACGCTGAGCACCAGGCCTTGAACTTCAGAGTAAGGCCTTGGCGCAGGGAGTCATGCTCTAAACATCAAAAGTCAGGCCTTAGCGCACTGCTGGTGCGTCGCCCCAAGGCTTGAGCTATTCAAGGCCAGCCTTGGCACTATCATGGCGCGCCTCCATAGGCCCTTCCCCAGCACCCTTGACAAATTTTCAAGCTTACTAAGACCCCAAATTAGTTTAGAGTTGGAAAATTGTTCCTACCCTGTTCTTGTTTCTCAAATCCAAAACCAATACATGAGAACTTTCATAAAATTCATTTTGAAAACATAAATTTACTAAATCAATAGGGTCCATGTGATACTTAACATGAACAACACTATAAGATTCACAAAATAAAAGAATCAAAACATCCATTGTTAAATAATTGAACTCAATATCAAGAACTGCAAATGAATCCTTTAGATGTAATGATTTCTTGACTAAATTGAGATGTAGGGCGTGAGTGCGAACAAGTCCAACACTGTGAGAGACTTACATACCAGGAAAGAACAATTTTCTTTGCGAAAATCAAAGGAATCTTGAAGAACGCTTGAAACCTAGCTTTTGATCTTCTTGGAATCTTGTTGTAATCTCCCTGAGTGTTAAAGAACATGAAAAGATGGTTTATCATTGATTAGACCCTTATTTGGGTGAAGAAAAAATGTGGTTAGGCTTAGAAGAAATAGGAAAAGACCAAACTACCCTTCTAAAAATGATTGAGATGCCCTTAAAAGAGAGGATTCACTAAAATAGACATAACTTCTTACTTCAATCTCAAAATTAAGCAAACTTTTCGGCGTTGAAAAGAGGACTCAAATATTTTTAATTTGATATGTCATGAGCCACCTAATTCCTTATATTCTAGGAGATATGACTGTGTGAAGTTGACCTAAAACTTAAAACTTATGAGTGAGTTGTACGAACCTCTCTTTACCCCTTTTCAAAGTCTGAGGTGTTACACATCCTCACTCTTACCACTCTAAAATTGGGGTTGTTTCATCTTCTGAAACCTATCATAGCACTATTGATTTGTCGATGTCAAAATAATTTCAGAAGCAATTCGTGCACCAACAACCGATGCAGGAACCACTGGTGGCTGCTTGAACATGAACACCTGGAGTCTGTTATTGACCTAGGGTCTACGTCCCAAGAGAAAGGTTCTCTAACACACCAAGCATCCTCAAAAACTTGAAACAACGGAGCTCCAAACACGAAAAGAACCTGGTCCTCAACATGTGGCTCATGAGAAGCCTCTCTAGCTCTACCTCTGGTTGGTGCCGCTCCAAGGGCACGATCTCTACCTAGTGCTACTCCATGACCGTGGACTCTAGCTCGGCCCCTACCTTTACCCCTAGTCAGGGTCTCAACAACTACTCCCCTCTTCCACTAGAAACAGAAGCTCTTGTCCTCGACATCTGCCAAAACATCTCGCGACAACTCAGCACTAGCGAAGGTAACCACGCATATAAGAAAGGGTGAATAAAAGGAAGTTTCCTTACAATCTTTGTAGCCTCTTGAAGATAAGTACAGACGTCTCCGTTCTGATCCTTAAGAAACTACTAAGACTTGGTTTGTACACACTTTAGACCTGTGAACTTAGGCTCTGCTACCATTTTGTCACGACCCAAAAATGGACGTGATGGCACTTGTCTATTCCTACAAACACAACCCAACCTCAATCCAATAAAAACGAAAGAAAAAATGGAGATATAATAAAACAGAACAAGACAAAGGCGGAAATCTTATTCATTCTATACAATACCCTAAAATTTGGTTTTCACGTGTAAAAGCCACTAATGAAAACACTGAATTCGACAGATAAATACAAGTCTCAGTCTTTGTTTCTCAAGTAGAACAAAGCCTTAAAGAAAAGGAATAGAGAGTCCACCAGATGACAAGAAGCTACCTCTCAGATCCTTCAACGAGCCTCCACTGATAGGAGGAGAAGAAGAAGAAGAAGAAGAAGAAGAAGAAGAAGAAGAAGACGAAGAAGAAGAAGAAGATCACGTGAGTCCGAGCTCGGAACCTACACAAGTATACAAGCAAGGAGTGAGTACCAACAACACGGTACCTAGCAAGAAACCTATTAAATAAAGTAACTAGCTAGAAAAGAATACCCCTGACTCTCCAATCAAACCTCTTCAAACTACAACCTGTACATAAATTAGCCCATCATAGCAATTTTAGAATGCATGGCTCACGAGGCCAATATTCACAGTTTGATAGCCAAAATTCAACAATAAAACGAATCAAATAATTCAAACTCAAAGTCAAGTACTTAAGTTACACATAAAAAGTTCATTAATCTCAAGTATCAAGCAAGTCACGCATAAGCATCAAGGTATAAAGTCACAAAATCAATTCACTAGCCGAAACCATTTCTTATCGGCACAATATCACTTGACGGCAATGACCTCGGCATAATAACACTCGCTGGAAATAACCTCAGCCTAATCATACTTGCCGGTAAAGACCTACGCATAATAGCACTCGCCGATAAAGACCTCGACATCACAACATTCACTGGCAAAGACCTCAGCATCACAACATTAACTTAGCAAAGACTTCAGCATCATAAATCATCATATGTCTCATCACGGTGTTCACAATCAATGCACACAAGCAATATCACACCACATAGAAGAGACAACAAATTGTACATTTCAAGTCCACATCCATGTTTTCAAGTATTTCATTAATCAATCAATAAGGGGACAATAAGGCAATTTACATCATCATGATCATCACGTAACCTTTTTTTCATTTCAACCCCTTTTTATTCATTTAGATGTAACAAGTAGACAATTTAACCCTTCACCTCATATGTATTACTCCCAATACACAAGCAAAGAAGGAAGTATATGAATTCAAATATAATACAAGACTTAGGAAGCAACTTGCCTTAATTCAAAGAAAACCACTCCAAAAGTTGAGTCTTCCCCTTCCAAATGACTTCTAAAGCTAAACAATCCAAAATAAACAAGTATTCACAATCACCCATCGAAAACAACACTTCCCACATCAATTATATAGAGAAATAGTTCAAACAACTCAAAATCCAATATTAAAATGGAGGTTTGAATCCGAAAAACAATACTTGAAGACATTACTCAAGGCTTTAGGAACTCCTTAGGGAAAATCATTTTGAAAATGGGCTTTAAATCAGTTCATAAACTCACTTTTACTTCAAAACTTAAGTTCATGAAGAACTCCCAATTTATCAACCCAAAATCTTGATTTAAACTCATAAATTCAATAATAATAATAATCGGTAATAGAAGATTTAGAGTTAAAAATCATAACCCAAAATATTTCCCTCGAAAATCTAGTCCAAATTGCTTTCCCTAAACTCAAAAATGGTGAAATAAGGTTGAAACCCCATTTTTTGGAAAACATTCTACCCAGGTCTCATTTGCTCATCGCGATCGCGACCCAAAGTCACGCTATCGAGATGAGTAAGGTCATTCAACTCATCAAAGTTGACCGCGCGCGATCGCAAATCTCCTTTTTTAACCTAAATTTAAAAATCAACTTTTCAAACTCAATCATAAAAGACTTGGGGTCAATAATGGGAGGGGCAAAATGGTAATTTTATGAATCTTTCTAAAAATTACCGATCAGATCATTACAAAGAGAATCTAGAAAACAAGTCTAGCGGTGAGGGGAAAGAGGCAAAAGAGTGAGTAGATAATACAGATTGGAGGAAGATTGAGGTGTCTTCTTACTAGGGCTGTATGACATAGATCAAATGTCATTTGGAAATAGTTAATAAAACAAATTTTTGTAATTTATTGAAGTAATTCATAACTTCTGGAGTACTCCATATATTAATTTCCATCTACTTTCTATTTCTGCATTATCAAGCACTTGCTTTGTAAATTCATATATGGAGTTAATTCGATCGGGGAGTTTATGAGATTAGTTAGTAACTATTTAGCTATGGATTAATCAGGGAATACTGACAAATTTTGTAGCTAATTTCATATTTTCTAGTATAAAAAAGGATGTCATATTTAATCCTCAGCAAATAGCAGGGCTAATAGAAGTATATTTTCTATGTTCATGAGTTGTTGTCCAAATTCACATAAAGAAAGATTGATTCTTTTTCGATTTTATTTCTTCCAACAACATGATATAACATGTAATTTTGTTAATCAAATTCTATGCACGGATAGCAAACCTGCTAATGGACATTGTGGGAGAATACACTTTACTATCACTGATGAGTCAGGGTTTTCAACTCATTTGGGGATTAATATTCATAGTTTATTGTCCTCTGTAACACCTCAGAACATATCAGACTAGAACAGCAAAAAAATAGGTAAACCACGATAGGGTTCACGGACCGTGAACAGAACCACGGTCCATCGACCTGTCCATGGTTCACACCCAGCCCAGCAGTGGTGGACCACGGAGCCCTTCACGGGTCGTGGATCCCTACATGAACCGTACTAGTGCTCGTGGTGGAGCAACAGAACCCATTAGGCCCTGACATCAGACCACGGAGCCCTCCACGAGCTGTGGTTTTGATGACGGGCCATAGGAGGTTTCGTGGAAAAGGCCCCCAGGATTAGTAGCTACTGGCCAGCAAACCATGGCCCATACGACAGACCATGGTCCTTATGACGGGCCATCATTGCATCCATGGTCGGGCCCCGCCAAATTTTAACTAGGGTCATTTTGGTCTTTTCCCCTATCCGTTGGACATCTAAACTACATTATTTAACCTCTAAACTATGTAGTTTTGGTTAGTTTAAGCCTAGTAACTTAGTCAGAACTTACCCTAATTGATCATTCACCAAAATCATTCAAACTTAGATCAAAAGAAGAAGAAAGAGGTGCCAGTTTTCCCAAGAACAACCAGCAGATTTCTTTAAAGTTTCAGCCCAAAATCGAAAGGTTTCTCCGTAGATTTCGTCACAAGGTATGTGGGATTTCACTAGTGAGTTCCTTTCATCCACTAGGTCCCTAGAATTCAGTCAGAATCTTGATTCCCTATATATTGTTTAGACCTAGGGTTTCTTGAACTATAGAGAATTGTTGTGATTTAGCTGCTAGAATATTCCTAATCAGATTTCTATGTTATTGTAACATTGTTGCTTAGTTCCTCGCATGAATTTTAGAACCTTAGTTGTGTAGATTCCTTTAGTTCATGAATTACACTAGCTTGGACAGATAAAAAGATATACATGCCTCAGATTTCAAATGTGTTATTATCAGTAGTTAAATGATGCATTTTCAGTAAGCATGTCAGAATGTTGAGCTATCCACTTATATCAGTTATGTTGTATTGTACACATTCAAGTTAGGAGTAGGTTTAACACCGTGTTGGACTAGGGTTGGTCACCCTTATGGTGCCAGAACTACGTACCCCCATAGGTTAATAAGTCCCCTCTGTGGGCATCAGATTTTAGTGATCATGCCAGTTATGCCTCTATACCCCTGGCAAGGTATATTGGGTCCTCTCGATGGAGTGTATACATCGGACTCTACGTTTAGCTCATGTGGTTTTATGTCGGTTAATAGTAGCTCCCACAGTCCAACTTTAGTGAATCAACCAGGTTACGAGTTATATTCAGTATTCAATATCATAATGTAATGTACTTGGTCATTGCATTCAATTTAGTTCATATTCAGTATATTTTAGTATTTCCATTATGTTCAGATTATATCATTGTTCAGTAAGCTTTGTTTAGTTATTTATATTTGTTTACCTTTATCCTATCTTGCATGCTCCGTACCTTTCAAATATTGACGCATACTCTGTGCTACATCTTCTTGTGATGTAGGTTCAGGTCCTTAGCATTCAGATCACGTGTAGATCGGCTCCGATCCATATTCAACAATATAACTTGTGAGTCCTCATTCTTCGAGGATGGTAGACATGTTCTTTTACATTCAAACTTTCATGTTAGTTTTAATTTTTTTTCTAGAGTTAGCTGGTGGCATGTCCCAGCATCTCTAGTCAGTTAGAGGCTTATTTCAGGCATAGTTAGATTTAACTTTAGTTTTTGAGTTATAGTCTAGTGTTATTAACTCTTATCCGGTATTTATATGCAGACTAGTATTGGGTATTCCCTACCATTTCAGTTTATCTCATGTTTTAAGCTTCCGCGCAGTATCTCTTATTTTAGAAAATGTTTATATGCTTATGATATGCCAGCTCAGGGTTAGTTTAGGGTCACTCATGATTCTATTCCCGTATTTACGCCAAGGGGTAGCCTTGGGGCATGACAAATTTAGTATCAGAGCATTAGGTTTAAGAGTCCTAGGATGTTTGAAAAGCCGCACTATGTAGAGTCCCTTTCATGGGTGTGAAGCGCACCACAGTTATGAGGGGGAGGCTACGAAGTGCTTTAGGAAAAACTTCACTTTCTTGTTATTCTTATCGTGTGTAGGTATGATATCCTTCCTAACTCGACGTTATGTGTTTCAGATCAGGCCTCCTCGTAGAGCTTACAAAAGGAATGTTAATACCGGCAACACTAACGCAGTTCCTCCAGTCCCAGATCATGAGGTTTTGAATGTAGATTTTCAGAATGCCATTCATTTTTTGGCTCAGAGTGTGGCCAACCAGAACAATCAGCAGTTTCCAGTTCCTACAAATGCTAGTGATGGATCAGTGGCAGCTATGGTCCGAGATTTTGTTAGGATGAATCCTCCTGATTTTCTAGGGTTGCAAGTTGGTGAAGACCCCCAGAACTTCATAGATGAGATCAAGAAAATCTTTGGAGTAATGCAACTGACTATAATTGATAGGGTAGAGTTGGCATCCTACCAACTTAAGGATGTGGCTCATATATGGTTTACGCAATGGAAGAAAAACAGGAATGAGAATGCAGCTCCTCTGACTTGGGGGTGTTTTACTGGAGCTTTTCTGGACAGGTTCTTTCCAAGAGAGCTGAGGGAGGCTAAGGCTCAGGAATTTATGAATTTGAGACAAGGTTTCATGTCGGTCCAATAATATAGACTTAAATTCACCCAGTTCTCCAGGTATGCTCCACATATGGTTGCCGATCCTAGGGAACAAATGAATAAGTTCCTAGTAGGGGTATCTGGCCTATAAATGCTATGTTGTTGGAGGATATGAGTATCTCTAGGCTCATGACTCAAGCTCAGCAGGTTGAGGGAGATAAGCTTAGGGAGCAGGCTAAAGACAACAAGAAGGCTAGAACAGGCAACTATAAGTACTCTCAGCTGAAATCGGGTGGTGGAAATCGCTCACAGTTTCAGCAGAAATCTTCAGCTCTAGTACCTTCATCAGCTAGTGCTTCATCCCCCAGGTTTTGACTAGATCAGAAAGGTAGGGCATTAGGCTCTAAGTCTTAGGGGAGTGTTTCTAGTAACAGGACCTACCCAACTTATCCAAAGTGTGAAAAGAACCATCCGGGCGAGTGTCTTGTAAGCAAGGAAAGATGTTTTGGGTGTGGTCAGTCTGGTCACAGGCTGAGAGATTGCCCTTCTTCTAAATAGGAACAAGGAGGTAACAATAGTAGGGCTCAGTCTACAACTCGAACAGCACCAGCAGGTCGCCCAACTCAGTAGGGTGCTTCATCTGGTACAGGTGGCCGTCAGCGCCAGAACATATTGTATACTCTCCAGGCTCACTAGGATCATGAAGATTCTCCTGATGTTGTCACTAGTACGTTATGAGTCTTTCACTTAGATATTTATGCTTTGTTAGACCCAAGGGCTACTCTTTCTTTTGTAACTCCATATATAGCAGTGAACTTTAGTTTCATTCCAGAAACTCTCTCACAACCCTTCTCAGTCTCTACCCCAGTTGGTGACCCAATTATAGCTAGACGGGTATATAGAAATTACCCTGTCACAGTCTCTCAGAAAGTCACCTTAGCAGATCTTGTAGAGTTAGAAATAATAGACTTTTATATCATTCTAGGCATGGATTGGTGGCATTCGTGTTATGCCTTAGTCGATTGTAGAACTAAGATCATTCATTTTTAGTTTCCAAGCGAACCAATCTTAGAATGAAAGAGTAGTAGCTCAGTGCCTTGGGTCAATTCATTTCCTACCTTAATGCCAGAAATATGATATCTAAAGGGTATCTATATCATCTAGTTCGGGTTAAGGACTCAAGCTCTGAAACCCCAACTCTTGAGTCAGTCCCAATAGTAAATGAGTTCCCAGAAGTGTTTCCACAAGATCTTCCCGGAGTTCCTTCCGAAAGGGAAATTGACTTTGGAATTGATCTCCTTCCAAATACCAAGCCTATTCATATTCCTCCTTACAGAATGGCTCCAACTGAGATTAAGGAATTGAAAGAGCAATTGAAAGACCTTCTAGATAAGGAATTCATCAAACTTAGTATTTCCCCATGGGGTGCTCCAGTGTTGTTCATGAAAAAGAAAAATGGTTCTCTCAGGATGTACATTGACTATCGTCAGTTGAACAAAGTCACAATCAAGAACAAGTACCCTATCCCCAGGATTGATGAATTATTCGACCAAATTCAGGGTGGTAGATAGACCTCATATCCTTTTATCATCATCTCAGAGTCAGAGATAGTGACATCCTAAAAACACCCTACAAAACTCGGTATGGTCATTATGAATTTGTAGTTATGTCATTTGGACTAACCAATACTCCTGCATCTTTCATGGATCTAATGAACAAGTTGTTCAAGTAGTATTTGGACTCGTTATTTAGTGTCTTTATTGATGATATCCTCATTTACTCTAAGAATGAGAAAGAACATGCCACTCATTTGAGAGTTGTCCTGCAAACTCTCAAAGATCGCCAGTTATTCGTTAAGTTTAGCAACTGTGAGTTTTGGTTGCAATCAGTTTCTTTCCTTGGGCATATAGTGTCTAGCAAAGGGATTTGAGTGGATTCTCATAAAATAGAGGCAGTGAAGCAATGGTCCATACCCACCTCTCCTACAAATATCAGAAGTTTCATTGGTTAAGCCGGTTATTACAGAAGGTTCATCGAAGGATTTTCATCCAATGCTTCTTCATTGATTAATTTGACTCTGAAAAAGGTTAAGTTTTAGTGGTCAAATGAGTATGAGAAGATCTTCTTAGAACTTAAAACTAGGTTGACTACAGCTCCTGTTTTGACTCTACCAGAGAGTTCAGACGTTAATGTGATCTATTGTGATGCATCCTGAGTTAGCCTAGGTTGTGTTTTGATGCAGAGAGGTAAGGTTATAGCTTATCCTTCTAGAGAGCTTAAGGTACATGAGAAGAACTATCTGACTTATGACCTCGAGCTTGCAGCCGTAGTATTTCCCCTAAAGATTTGGAGACATTACTTATATGGTGTTCACGTAGATGTGTTCACAGACCATAAGAACTTTCAGTATGTGTTCACCCAGAAAGAGTTGAATCTTTTGAATTCCTAAAGGACTATGACATGAATGTTCTTTACCATCCTGGTAAGGCCAATGTACCAGCTGATGCTCTTAGCACACTATTTATGGGTAATGTAGCACATGTTGAGGAAGAAAGGAAGAAATTAGCAAAAGATGTTCACCGGCTTGCTCGCTTAGGAGTTTGCCTTAGGAACATATCAGATGATGGTGTGATAGTTCAGTATGGCTCAGAATCTTCATTGGTAGCGGAAACAAAACAGTGATGTTATATTATTTCAATTGAAAGGTGCAGTTCATCAGCAGAAACCAGGAGGTATGACTCAGGAGATTAACATTCCTACATAGAAGTCGGAAGTGATAAACATGGACTTCATTACGGGTTTACCTTGTACTCATAGACAGCATGACTCAATTTGGGTAATAGTAGACAGGGTTACTAAGTCCGCTCATTTTTTGGTTGTTAAGACTACAGATTCAGCGGAGGACTATGCTAAGCTTTACATTAATGAGATAGTCAGGTTGCATAGGGTTTCTTTGTCTATCATCTACGATAGAGGTCCTACGTTTAACTCTCATTTCTGGAAGTCATTTCAGAAAGGTCTTGGTACTCAAGTAAATCTCAACACGGTATTTCATCCATAGACGGATGGTGAGGCAGAGTGTACCATTTAGACTTTAGAGGACATGTTGATAGCTTATGTGATCGGTTTCAAGGGAAATTGTGATGATCACCTACCTCTCATAGAGTTTGCCTACACTAATAGCTACCATTCCAGTATTCAGATTACCCCTTATGAGGCAGTATATGGCATAGGTGCAGATCTCCAGTTGGTTGGTTTGAAGAAGGTGAAGTAGCCTTTATAGGGCCAGACTAGATTCATGATGCTATGGAAAAAGCTTAGCTCATCAGAGATAGACTTAAGACAGCCTAGAGTCGCCAGAAGTCCTATGCAAATGTAAGGAGAAGGGACTTGGAGTTCCAAATCGATGATTGGGTTTTCCTGAAAGTGTCACTTATGAAGGGAGTGATGAGATTTGGCAAGAAAGGGAAGCTTAGTCCCAGATATGTAGGTCCTTACAGAATCTTGAATAAGGTTGGTAAAGTGGCTTATGAGTTAGAGTTGCCAACAAAACTAGCAGCAGTCCATCCAGTCTTTCACATTTCCTTATTAAAGAAGTGTGTGGGTGATCCAGCATCTATAGTACCATTAGAAAGTGTGGTTGTGAAGGATAGTCTCACTTCTGAAGAGGTGTCAGTTTAAATTCTTGATCGTCAGGTTCGAAGGTTGAGAAACGAAGATGTCGCTTTAGTTAAGGTTTTGTAGAGGAGTCAATCAGTAAAGGGGGCTACTTGGGAAGCAGAAGCAGCCATGAAGGCCAAGTATCCTTATCTCTTTCCTTCTGATTCCATTCCAGCTTGAGGTAATAGTTCCTCTCCAGCCTCTTAGTTTTCTCTTGCGTAAATTCAATCTTAGTATTGTGTTCTTTTAGTTATACTTGCATTTTCAGCATAATTGTATGTTCTTATAACTTAGTTCAGTCATATATCAGTTTCTAGTACTTAGTGGTAGGGATTACAACTCTATTCCTCCATACTCAGCTAGTTTAGACTTCATTCGATGACGAATGTTCCCAAGGGGGAAACATTGTAGCACCTCGAAACTTATCAAACCAGAACAGGAGAAAGAGACGCCGGTTTTCCCAAGAACAACCGGCAGGTTTCTTTCAAGTTTCAGCCCAAAATTGAAGGAATTATTCGTAGATATCGTCACCATGTATGTGGGATTTCTCTAGTGGAGTCCTTTCATCAACTAGGTCCCTAGAATTAAGTCAGAATCTTAATTCCCTATATATTGTTTGGACCTAGGGTTTCTTAAACTATAGAGAATTGTTGTGATTTGGCTGCTAGAATATTCCTAATTAGATATATATGTTGTTGTAACATTATTTCTTAGTACGTTGCATAAAATTCAGAACCCTAGTTGTATAGATTCGTTTAGTTCATGAATTACACTAACTAGGACACATAAATGAAATACATGCCTCAGATTTCAAATGTGTCATTATCAGTATTTATATGATGCATTTTTAGCTAGCATGTCAGAATGTTGAGCTATCTAGTTTATATCGGTTATGTTGTATTGTACACATTCTAGTTGGGAGTAGGCTTAACACCGAGTTGGACTAGGTTCAGTCACCCTCATAGTCCCCGAACTACGTGCCCCAGTAGGTTTAAGAGTCCCTTCTGTGGGCATCAGGCCATTCATGCCTCTATAGCTATGGCAAGGTATATTGGGTCCTCTCGATGGGGCTTATACATCGGACTCCACATTTAGATCACGTGGTTTTATGTCGGTTAATAGTAACTCGCATAGTTAGACTTTATTGCATCAACCAGGTTAGCAGTTATATTCAGTATTCAACCTCAGCATGTTATGTACTTGGTCATTGCATTCAGTTTAGTTCATATTCAGTATATCTCAGTATTTCCATTATGTTCAGATTATATCATTGTTCAGTATGCTTTGTTCAGTTATTTATATTTGTTCAGCTTTATCTTATCTTGCATACTCTGCGCTACATCTTTTCGTGATGTAGGTTCAGGTCCTCAGCATTCAGATCACGTGTAGATCGGCTCCTGATCCATAGACAACATTATCACTTGTGAGTCCTCATTCTTCGAGGATGATAGATATGTTCTTTTACATTCAAACATTCATGTTAGTTTAAATTTTTTTCTAGAGTTAGCTGGGGTCGTGTCCTAGTATCTCTAGTCAGTTAGAGGCCTATTTCAGACATAGTTAGATTCAGCTTTAGTTTTTGAGTTATTGTACAGTGTTATTAACTCTTATCCAATATTTATATGCAGACTAGTATTGGGTATTCTCCACCATTTCATTTTATCTCATGTTACATGCTTCCGCATAGTATCTCTTATTTCAGGTCCTGTGTTTACGTCAATATGGTAGCCTCAAGGCATGATATCCTCAATGCCTACTTTATGCTCTAAACTGATGTTAAAGTGTTGATTTGCTTCATTGAAGTCAAAAGATCAAGGCAAGGACATTATGGGCAAAAAGGAGCAGAAAAGCTGAAGAAGAGCAAAGTTGATAATCGCCAAGACCACTCGACGAACCGCCGAATGGTCCTTCAGCTCGCCAAATGTTTCAGAAGGCCAGCCCTGGGAAAAATCCGATGAAAGGTGAAACTCGGCCAAGCGCCGAATGGATCGGAAGTTGAAAATCTAATAGCCTAAGGTTACTGTGAGGAAGTGATAAAGGGGCAGGCAGAAACGGCGATGGCAAAGCATACTCAGTGCATCGCCGAGTTGGTCGGCGATGGATGACTTACTCTGCCGATCTATTGTGAAACTGTAAATTTGGAAGAGTATAAATGCAATTTTAAGCAGTTGTTTGGGAAGTTCCTCCGGTTCCGAAAGCTGCTACACATTCTAACTCTGAGTTTTTTATTCAAACATTGTTCTTAGTAGATTTTGAGTAGAATTTTGAGTTGGATTTTGATTTTGACTTGATTCCAATCATTATGAAGACTTGATAATTGTTACCCAGACTGGTAGAGAACATAATTGGTAATATTTTATTGCTTTTTATGATATGTGGCTAAATCCCCCCATTCTTGGAGGTGTGATTATGTGATTAAATGTTCTAATTAGCTTGTGGGTGTTAGTATTTACTGATTTCAATGTTGATTTAAAGTGGGTTTGATTGATAGTTGTGTTTAATTCATGAAATGTAGTAGCAAATGCAATTCTAGTTTAGCATTCTATACTTGCTTGAGAAAGAGTTTTTATTATTAAAATTATCAATTGATGATTGTAGTGATTGGGTTATTGTTGGTTTATGATACGTCAAACTTACACTTCAAATAAGAAGTGTAAATGGTTGAAGTCAATTTACAGAACTCAACTAGAGTTGAGGTCAATCCCACAAAGAATTTCTTTACAGATAAGGTTTCACTATCGCGTTTATTCGAATGTTGTTATTATCTCCTAGACAAATAACAAATGAAAGTAAATTGGGTATGATTGAATTGTTATAATTACCAAAACTTGCAGTCAAAATCCTGGCTCAAGACTAACAAACTATTTTGTTTTAAGATTGATTCAATTAATTAAGAGAAACCAGGATTGTGTTCACCATAACATTAGTTCTAGTGTTCTCCCGTAATTTGAGTGTCAGGCAAATCAATGTTTACAGAATCTTTGAGAGTTAAATTTATCTAACGCTTCTCAGCCTAATCAAATAATGATCACTCATGCTCTCTCGACCTTAGAGTGTTACTAACATTGAACCTCACTTGAAATGATATGGTGTTAAAGATCTTTTCTCTTGAACCCAAGCTTTAACTCCAATTTGTTAATTTAATTCAGCTTTTTCCTAACTAGTATTTTTCTCTCAAACAAATACATGATACAGGCTCATCTAATGTGTGCACTCACTAAACTAAAATGATATTGAAAGCTAAAAACTACAGGTTGTACATACAGACTACCTTTTACTCATTTTACGGAATCGCAACTAGAATATCGTCATAGATCCCACTACCCCAGTCGTGGTATTTAGCCACTCATTCTTTCACATAAACAATAAGTAATTAGGGATGAAAACATATTGAGAAAGACTTACAAAAATAATTAGCAAATCAACAACCACTTTGAAAATCTGATAGTCTGAATCCAAATATCGAAAGCTAAAAGTAATATTGTGTTCTTGGTCGTAAAACGTAAGATGATCAATAATAATGCAAAAATGACCTAAAGTAGTTCAAAATAGAATGTTTAAAATGAGTCCTAGTCGAACTAGGACTGAAATATCGGATGGCTCTACGGCCACTTCTTTCGTTAAGGGCTTCACGGGCCGTGAAGCCCTCTGTGATCTTCCCTTTAACTTTCCCAAAGGTTGGGTCTTCAATGCCTTCACTCTAAAATGCACCACGGGGAGCTACCACGGTTCGTAGTGAGGATCACAGACCATGAAGTCGCCCGTGGTCTTCACTTAGGTTTCAACCTTCTTTAAACTCTCCCTTAATGTCACTCTTGTTCAACTTCACGGCAGGTACCACGGTCTATGGTCAGGACTACGGCCCGTAGAACCCTCTGTGGTCTTCACTTGGTTATTCCTGCTCTTCATCTTCTCAAGGCCCAACACTTCCTTTCTTCCACGAGCTCCACTATGGACCATAATGAAGTTCACGGTTCGTGAAATTGGTCGTGAACTTCACTTGGTCGACATCAGTTCTGCTTCCTTTTCTGCTTTTCTATATAACCAAGATTCTGCCTACACATTTAACAAACCTATCAAATAATCTAAAATTTCACTTAATTCCAGTATTAGTTCATAGTTATTAAGCATCAAATGCACCACTATTTCGCGGCACATCAGTTTAGATTAAGAAAGTGAATCTAAATTTGATCCTACCAATCTAGCTCGAGAGAGTAGGTTAATTAAGGTATTGGGTTGTTCATAGTGTTATGCTTGTCAAGGTTCGAGAGAACTCGCTTAATTCGTGATAGTTGATCGAGAGATTGCTATTACATCTAAAGCCTAGTCTACTCACTAAGATTCAGCGTGTTTTAGTAGATCTTAATCACCTATATAGCGAAATTAACATTTAATTGATCACATCCCCAAAGATCCATCTCTACTTGATTACTACCCTATTTTGTAGTTGTTAATTGCTCACTCTAAACCCCTCATCTGACATTAATTGTCAACCCCTAAAATCTACTTTAAAGTATTTCTATAATGTTTACATCTACAAACGACTAGAACACACTGTTTAGTTCGTAATTGAATTCTCTTCCGTATCACTCCCTGTGGGATCGACCCCAACTCTTTATTGGGTTTATACTTGATTGCGACCTCCTACACTTATAATTAGATAAAGTGTAGTTGAGCGTTATCAAAAAAATAGTGCCACTATCGAGGAGTGGTGTTTAGAATTCTCCTAGTATGATCTAATTATGTTGTAGTTGAATCAACTTACTTTTGTTTATCATTGGCTACCTTGGAACAGGTGGTGGTATGAGTGTCAACGGGAGCAATGCTAGCCAGCTTGGACACAATGATGACGTCGGCAACTTGAACGATATGAATGAAGTTTATTTGTGTAATGTGGGTGCTATCTGGTTGCCTCTGGTCGTGGGAAATGAGGTTTTTCACGTGACTAGCATGATGTTGCAGTTATTACAATTGAATGGTTTGTTTGGAGCTCTAGCTCATAAGGATCCCCATGATCACATTCAGAATTTTGTGGACATTTGTGGTCCATTTTCTTTCCAGAACATCTCCCAGAAGTCAGTCCGACTTCGATTGTTCCCTTTTTCTCTGATGGGAGAGTCAACTAAGTGGTTAGCCGACCTACCTAGGGACTCAATTACTTCTTGGGATGAGCTCACTGAGGCATTCTACATAAGGTTTTTCCCTCTCTCAAGGATAATTGCTTTGAGAGATAATATTCAGAGCTTCAAAAGATTGGATAGTGAACCAATTTATGAAACGTGGTTACAGTTCCAGAAGTTTTTGCTCCAATGTCCAACTCATGGACTCCCGAACAATGTGTTGTTACAACATTTTTACCAGAGTCTAGATTCAGTCAACAAAGGTGTGGCTGATCAACTTGTCCAAGGAGGAACTATGCAACAACCTTTTGAAATAGCCTTTACTCTCCTTGATGGAATGACGAAAAATCAACTATGCTTGGTACACTAGGAAGATCAAGTGTCTCCTTTGACTTTTAGGATCACAAAGGAACAAATAGAAAAAGACCAAGAGTAGGATGAAAATATGGCCAAGATAATGACCCAAATGGATCTATTGTCAAAGCATGTCATGGGTAGTGGTTCTAAAGCTGTGAATGTGGTTGGAGTTAGTGGAGTGAATCCCGATGACGCACACTTTGAGGCCTTGTACAATGAGGAAGTACATTTTCTAGAAAATCAAGGAGGGGGTTTCAGTCCAAACTATCAAAGTTCGGGCGGGAACGAAGGTTGGAATAGAGAGTGTGATGAAGGTTAGAGAAACCATGATAGGGAATAGTGTGACCGTAGGACTAATTGGAAGGAGCGGAATGTTGGCAAGGATCGCTATATGCCCCCACATGAGCGTCAAAAGCCAAAAGATCAACGGGCTGATCCTGAAAATTTCCGCACAGAGGATATGCTTGCACGTATTCTCAACAAAGTGGAAGAGTCAGATAAAGTGGACAAAGAAATGAAAGACGATGTCTCATCTCTAAACCAGATGGTTACTTCTCACTTGGTGTCCATTAAGCAGCTAGAAATACAGATGGGACAAATCTCATCCCATTTAAACTCGAGGCAAAAAGGGGGTCTACCAAGTGATAGCATGGTTAACCCAAAGAATTATTCTTGAATAAGTATCCTTATCATACCATGACATTAAATAAGGTACTTTTTGGGAGGTAACCCAAGAATTTATGTTTTTAATACTGTTGTTTGAATAACGGGTGTTGAATGTGTAGGTTGAAAATTTGAAATTTTGGGGATGAAGAAATTAGGCGAGCCCAGGCATCAATCGGTCACTCACCAAACAAGTCAGCAAGCTCGATCTGGGTCACCTTTTGGACCAACTAAATGCGTGTAGGTTCTGTAAACTTCGAAGGACAAAAGAGCCATTCGGCGTCAACGACATAAGTAAGCGCCGCCGACTGGTCGCGAACTGAAGGGTCATGAAGGGCTGAACCATTTTTAAATTCAAAAACGTCCCTCATTTCATACTTTCTAACTGTTGCACTTTCACATCCACATTTTACATTTCCGTACTTTCTTTTCTTGAACTTTTGCATGGGGATCAATTGCTTGGGGGAGTTTGCACTCTTTCTTGAGATTTTCTAGCCTAGAGTTCAGTTATCTACTTTTGAGGTTGGTTATCTGAACCCTACCTTTAAATATTTGTGTTGTCGAATGCATGATCGTTGTCCTGTTAATCTAGTTGAGTAATATTGGTAGTTTGAATGTTCGTGTTAGCATGTGCCCTTTTTTGTACTTTATTTTTTATGTATTTTTGCCTAAAATTATGAAATTGTGCATGATAATTGATTTAAATTGTGGGTGTGTGTTGATTAGTTGTTGGGTCTAGTATGGGTGAATTCTGAGTAACCCCAATTGTACCGATCGTCTGATTTTCCCTAATAATAGAGCTAGTCACGTCATTCTTAAGGGGAAAGGTTGTTTATCGGTCAATTTTTGATAAATTGGGGGAAGTTTGAGTACCATGAAGTCATGAATGCTATGGGTCTTGGTTTAATTGCGTAGAATAGGTGTCTAATTTTGTTCTCGTGGGCTGTAGGCTAGAAGTTGGAGGTCAAGGTCAAAATCTGGCACGCAGGACCTTTCAACAAGCTTAGCCAAGCTCGCCGAATGGTTTGGTGGTTCACCCAACGACCCTATGATCGCCTTTTAATTCTTTAAAATGGATGAAATGTTTTTGTAACATTTGGCAATCTGCCTGAGCTCGCCGAGTTCACTAGGCAACTCGCCGATAGTCCCTTAGATCGCCTTTCTAAGCCCTAATTTTTTAAAACTATTTTGTAACAATCGGCGAACTACTTTTAGTTTGCCGAATGGTGTCAGCGATTCGCCAAAATGCCCTGAACATCGCTGGCCAATGTTGATTTCAGAGAATTTTTAGTCTGGAACATTCAGAGAGCCAGACTTGACTCGCCGAATAGGTTCAATGACTCGTCGAATGGGTCGGCGAGCTTTCCTGCATATTTTTCAAAGTTAATGATTTTTTGAACTACTACTAACGTGTTGGTCTATTTAATGTTGTTTTAAAGGTATGGCTAGACCTGAAGTTACAGGTAGAAATCAACCACCTAAAAAGCGGGTCCGAGGGATAGAAATTAACAAGGGTGTTGAACCTTCCCGGACTACACAGGCCAAGTTTCTTCCAACTGGGGGGAAAGGAAAGGTCAAGGGAGGTCGTGGAGCCAACACCAGTGGAGGAGAGCTCTGACAACATGGGCATCTATGCCATCCACCTCCCTACTTCAGAAAGTGAGGGCAACTCAGGTGATAGATCGCCTGCCTCAGCGTTTGAGCCGGAGGACGATAAGACCCTCCAAACTATGAGAGCAGAGCTACGCTCCAAATCATTACATGATCCATCTTGGATCCCGGTGCCTTCTACGCCTCCTCCACCTCCAGCTCAAATAGTAGAGCAGGTACCTCCGGCACTCCCTCCTCGATCAATGAACAAATTGAAAGCTGGCGAGCAGAGGACTATTTTGGAGGAAAAGAGATTGAATACAGATGGTATAGTAGACAAATACCTTGCGGTGTGGAACGCTATCTAGTTCCACAAATTTGAGATTCTCACCAAGCCTCGAGGCTCCTATATTCCTACTTGGGTCCTGTAATTTTATGCGAAATACGGGAAGCTAGTGCCTAAGGGGAAGAATAATGCCAGCTCATTCACACCGGTGGATCATGTTATAGTGAGGGGTGTGAAGGTTAAATGCAGCAGCACCGATATCAATGAGGTGCTAGGATGTACAATGAATGTGATCCACCACCTAGTGGATCGGATACAGAAGATGACCTTGGATGACCTAAAGGGTTGGTTGGCTTCGCTGGTCTCCGATATCACTCCACCTTAGATAAAGGCAGGTGTCCCAATCAAAAAGAAGGATCAGAACTTGCCCACTCCAACAGCACCCTAATGTCGTCACAGAATGAGTCGATAGTCCAACACCCGAAGGCTACACTGTTGGTTTGTATCATTGACGGAGATAAACTAAATCTCGGCCTGATTATTAAGCAGGAGATGGCCATGATGGCCAAGCAGAGCCAGACCTCTCTCCCCTTTCCAGTCTTGATTATGGAGTTGTCCAGGCATGCCGGAGTGTCTCTGATTGAGAAGATGGATGTGGAAGTTACTCCCACTTTTTCTACTGACATCCAAAGGAAAGAGGCCGATTACACTCGAGATGAGGCCCAGAGGAGGAGAGTTGCACCAGTGGGTGCTTCCCCGGTGGTTGATATAGAGATGTTGTCGATAAAGGATGTCCTTCCTACTTAGGTCATTGAGCCTACAGGTACCCCTAGCACCTCCAATTATGTTCCATCTAGTTCTAATGTTGCTCCTTCCCCGACTACTGTTGGTTCTGCTTCCTCCCGACCCCCCGTTGACCCAGACCATGTTATATAAAATGGGCCACCTGGCCTAGCCTGCTGATGTTCGTGCCTCTCGGGTAGAGGATGTTGTACCTGGGCTGATTGAGAGGGTGATTGATGTTGCCTTAGCCCCTATCAGGATTGAGTTGAGAGAGAACAACGAGATGATCGATGCATATGGATTGGCCTTGGATGCCCTCACTATGCAAGTGGAGGCTTGTGAGCAGGGCAAGGGAGTGTCTGAAGATGTAACAGCCTTGAAGACCAAAATTGTTGGATTGAGGCGCAATGTGAATGAGCTGAAATCCACAAATCTATCAATGTTATTTGGCACAAGTGACCTCCCTGAGGTTCCGAGCACAGATTTCCCGGTCTGTTCTGAGATCCCTCCAACTACTACGACTAGAGATGTTTCTAGGATTGATGAGGTTTCTGTGTTAGAGGCCGAGACTGATGAGAAGGATCTTGGTGTTCGAGATGCATTTGTTTATGATGACTTAGAGGACCTCGAGGGGGCGATGGTACAGACAGCTGTGGAGGCATCTCTGAGAGACACGTCTATAGTGGGCTCTAGTAGAGCAAGGGATGATGTAGAGTCGGGCACTGATGCCCAGACTGAGGGAGTCACCGACATGCAGAGTTCACCTCAAGCTTGTCCTGACAGGGGATTTTGACTCTTTTTCTATTTTCTTTTAAGACATTTTACTTATTTTGCATTTGAGGACAATTGCTGGTTTAGTTAGCAGGGTGAGGTACGTTTATACCTACCTCTTTTGGGCTATTTTTTGGATTTTATTGTTGTTTTTATATGAATGTTGGATCTTGTTGATATATATTGATTTTTGATCCATTGGTTTTAATGTTAATGTTGGTTTTGACCCGAATTAAAATTTTTGTCACCTTTGGATGTTTGTGGTAGTGGCTATTCTCTTTCAAATTCGAGTGTCGGTTGTGATCAATAATGATGACTTGAATAGTGCCCTTAATTGAACAATATGTGTGTGCAATTCTGATGAGGCAAATTTGAGTTGCATAAGTCATATGTGAACTCTTGGCATCTCATTGTGATTTGGCCGGGTGTTGAAAATGAATCTTGTGATGATCATTGCATGCTAGCTAAAAGTGTAGAGTCTTGTTTGATAATTGTGTTGAATGTCGTATGTGGTGAGGTTGTCTTGGAATGTGTGCTTCTAATACCTAGTACTTGCCTCGTTTGTCTAATAGACTAGTGTAGGCAAATGATAGAGATGATCTTAGGCACCATTTATGGAGAGTGAACCAAAATTGACATTATACCTCTTTGTCACCACCTTATGAGAGTGTGAACCTTGCTTGGCACCGTTTGAGCCTATCCTTTTCTTTGGATGAAACTTGAACACATTTCACCTCTTTCTTTCCCACCTAAAATCTTCATGGAGCATTGGTTATTTTGAATAGCCAATTTAGGCCAAAAGCCTAAGTTGGGGTGTGGTGAAAAACGAGGAAAATCAAGAATTTTAAGAAATCCACCCTTGAAGGATCATGTTGAAAAAGAAAAAAAATATGGAACCTCCCATATAAAAAAAAAAAAAAAAGAGAAAAGAAAAGTGAAAGAAGAAAAAGATTGAAAAAGAAAAGAAGGGTTGAAATAAAGGTTGTACAATGAGCAAAAGAAATGGGGTATCAAATAAGTCATGCTTAAAAGGACATAGGGTGGATTGTGAAAATTGAAAAAATGAACGAAAAGGAGAAAGAGTGAAATGCAGGCCATGCTTCATGAAGGTAGAAGTCACTAAGCCAAAATGATCATACCTTTACCCCCAGCCCCATTACAAGCCTTGAAAGACCTTCGTGATCTTGATTGAGCTTAATGTCATGCTGATTTGAAAATACGGGCAAGCCTATCGGGAAAAATCATGCATCTGATCATCTTTGTGAGTGTGAGAGTTGTTTGTGATTCTGAAATTGAAATGTTGTTGAAACTTTGTGTGAGCATGGAATCATTTTTTTATGTGAGGTCATTCGAATAATACTCTTGTTGAGCTTGAATTTGCATCTGAAGATAGCACTATAAACTTGAGCTCTATTTGATGATGGCTAGTCACAGTTTGAAACTTGTAGTGCACAATTGAACATTGCATAGGTAGATTGAACCTCATGTGCATTCATGTTGAGTCTTGAGTAGCAATATTTGTAGACATCTCTGTTGAACTTATTGATCTTGAGTTTTACAAAAGGACAAGCAAAAGTTTAAGTTGGGGGTGTTGATGAGTCAGAGTTTTCGATTCATTTAGGGATTAATAATCATAGTTTTATTGTCCTCTATGCCTATTTTATTCTCAAAACTTATTTTAAAGTGTTGATTTGCAGCAATGAAGGCAAAAGAGCAAGGCAAAGGCCATTACCGGGAAAAAAGAAGCGGAAAAGCTGAAGAAGAGCAAAGTTGATAATCGCCAAGACCACTCGGCGAACTGCTGAATGGACCTTCAGCTTGTCAAATGTTCCAGAAGGCCATCCTTAGGAAAAAGTGAAGTCGGTGAAGAAAGGTGAAACTCGGCAAAGCACCGTATGGATCGGCGATGGCAATTCTGATCGCCTAAAGTTACAGTGAGGAAGTGATAAAGAGGCAAGCAGAAACGGTGATGGAAAAGCATGCTCGCCACATTATCGAGTTGGTCAGAGATGGACGACTTACTCTGTCGATCTGTCCTAAAGATGAAAATCAGGAAGAGTATAAATGCAATTTTTAAAAGTAATTTGGGGAGTGCTTCCAGTTCCTACACATTCTAACTCTCAGTTTTTTATCCAAACACAGTTCTTAGTAGTTTTTGTGTAGAATTTTGAGTTAGGTTTTGATTTTGACTTGATTCCAAGCACTGTGAAAACTTGATAATTGTTAACCAACTGATGGAGAACACAGTTGGTAATATTTTATTGTTGTTAATGATGTGTGGCTAAAACTTTCATTCTTGGGGGTGTGATTATGTGATTAAATGTTCTTATTATCTTATGGGTGTTAGTATTTACTTATTTCAATGTTGATTTGAAGTGGGTTTGATTGATAGTTGTGTTTTAATTTATTAATTGTAGTTGCAAATGCAGTTCTAGTTTAGCATTCTATGCTTTCTTGAGAAAGAGGTTTTAGAATTAAAACTATCAATAGATGATTGTAGTGCTTGGGTTATTGTTGGTTCAGCTTGAGAAAGTGAATCTAAATTCGATCCTACCAATCTAGCTCGAGAGAGTAGGTTAATTAAGGTATTGGGTTCTTCATAGTGTTATGCGTGTCGAAGTTCGAGAGAACTCGCTCGACTCGTGGTGGTTGATCGAGAGATGGCTATTACATCTAAAGTCTAGCCTACTCACTAAGATTTAGCGTGTCTTAGTAGATCTTAATCACCCATATAGCGAAATTAGCATTTAATCGATCACATCCCCAAGGATCCCTCTCTACTTGATTACTACCTTGTTTTTGTAGATGTTAATAGCTCACTCTAAACCCCCCCCCCATGTGACATTAATTATAAACCCCTGAAATTTACTTTGAAGTATTTTGATAATGTTTACTTCTACTAATGATTAGAACACATTGTTTACTTTGTAATTGAATTCTCTTCTGTATCACTCCCTGTGGGATCAACTCCAACTCTTTGTTGGGTTTATACTTGATTGTGACCACCTACACTTAGAATTGGATGAAGTGTAGTTGATCGTTATCAATCATCAGAAAATGTTACTTAGCGGCAAACTTGAAATAAGGTAAAGTTTGGTATTAGCAAAAATGCTAAATCTATTATGTAGTGGCTTCTTTAGTGATGGTAAGTGGAACATGTTTAAGTGATGTGGTTAATTTGGTGTTCAATTTTGTGCTCATCGAGATTTATGGGTACCGCTTTTCCTAGAATCAGTATTCAAGGTGGCTAAAATGAGATTTTCTCTACCATTAAAGTCACAGATAATATTGAAGTCGCGGTTATTTTCACATTGCCTCAGATAAGCCATAGAAGTTGGATAACCACCATTCCATCGGTAAAATTTGCCTTTTATCTTGTTTATCTCAAAAGAATAATTAGTATTATTTTATACTTTAATCTTCGAAGATTAGTATGTATATATGTAAACTCACATATGTAAAACAATTGAAGAAATTTTTTTATGGAGAATCCATTGAAATCAACAAGTTCGAACAATAAAACAAGACCTTTGAAACATAAAATGGTGGATCATATTGAAGTAGAAAGAAAATTGTAAATGAAAATGACTAGGTTGGGAAGATAGCTAGCTAGCCTATATATACTCGTAGGAGTATATTATGTGTCTAACCCTAGTAACATACCTCATCCAAACAAAAACATAGAGAAAAAAACAAGAACAAAAACAAGAATAATAACACTTCTTAATTGGGACAATTATGATTGTCAGAAGATGTTGATTCTCCGGCTTGAGCAAGGTGTAATTTTTTAATAGTTTTGCCCTTGGTTTTGAGATGTATCTCAAAAACATCTGGCTTCTCATCATCATTCTTCTTGATCTTCTTATTCTTTCCATTTTCTGACCTCATTTTTAAATTCCATTCTAGTTGGTTAGCCAATATACGTGGTTGTTCCTTCTCATATTCTTCAACAACATGTTCATCCCATGACTTTTTCCTCTTATTCCAACAATCTTTTTTGTTACTATGCACCCACTTTTGAGTAGCTCTAGTCATGATGGATTCCGCAAATGCAATTGAAACTCCCGGAGAGTCAAATATTTGTTCATTGATACGATCGAGATTATTAGCATTTTGGTGTTTGAAGATTCTTTTGTCTTCACATCCCTTTGGGTGACAGTCTGTTCAAGAATGAATGCATAAACTTGTTGTCAAATTTATATATATATATATATATATACACTTTTTCTATAGGCTACGATTGATGCAAGTATAGGTTTAGTGGATATGACGAATCTTTTGAAATTGTAAGTATATCGTGGAATTTTTTATTAGGTAAGTAAGAAATTAAATGTTTTTTTATTTTAACTTTCAAGTGCAAAATTTCTAATTGGAGATGAAAATTGAAAATATTTTTTGGAATCTGAATAGATTAGTTGCTTTGTTACATAATTTAAAACAAAGAATAAAAAAAATTGGAGAGTTATATAAAAATATTTCATACATGTGACTTAGTTTGATTTAATACATAATTTATGAAAGTAAATGAGACTTTTAAATCTTGTCATCTTAAATCAATAATTTATATAAAAAAAAATCTTTAAACTAGTAACTAGTTATAATTGATAGTATTACCTTAAACAAATGAAAAATAAAAGTAAAAAACATTAATGCAACAGATCTAAAAAAGATAGTAGTTTTGATAATAGATGAAAAATTAAAAGGAAATATTATATTATATTTTTTTGGCAAAGTAAACAGGAATTCAACGATTCATTCAAAAAAAGTATGACAATTGATATTCTAATAAAATTAACATGTTGTTGTGTTGGTGTTGGTGGAAGCTGATGATTGCTGACATCCAACTTACGATGGACATTCTCATGGCAATGAAAAAATTGATATTGGAAAAGTTCTATGCTACTGATGGGACCGCCAGGAGCAAAAGCCTGATAGCTATCGGCAACATTAACACTTGCTAAAAGACAACGGTTGCACTCACCATAAGCGATTAGACCTTTCACCATATAAAATCAAACCAATGGAATATAACTACCAAAAAATAAAAATAAAACAGGGGGAATATAACTATATGGAAAAATATATATTAGAAAATAAAAATGAAATTGGAAAGCTCTTTGTTAGAAGTCTGGAGGGAAATCAGTACAATGGGTAGCTTTTTAATTTTGCCCTAGTGGAGGTTTTTTTGTTAATAAAAAAATTATTGTATTTCTTTTTACCCTTGTGGATTTTAAAAAAATAATAATAATTTCACTAATCTGATAGAAAATAAGGAGGTTGGATTGCAAATCATAAAAAATCAGGATTAAAAATAAGTTAGAAGAAAAGACATATGTTAGGATGTAAAATGCAATTGACTCATTTGTTTGGAATATACTGATTTTCAAAATTAATTAGCTATCCATATAAATGACCTCATAATATGAATTATTACGTCATTGAATATTAGTTAATTAGAAAAAAAAAGTCGTTTTATAAGAACTATTATTATAATTTGTATCTCAAATTTGAAAAACTATTTTGAACATTTTTTCGACCAGTTACTATCTTGAATAATGGGCATGTCTAGGTATGCTTAACCTTATCACAACTACGATTATTTTTATTTGAGAGAAAAAAGTAGACTAAGAAATTTTTGGAAGTGTCAAATAAGAGGTAGGATTGAATTTAAGTGCGTTAAAATGGAAGAAATGATATTTAAGTGACTTAACAGTTATTTATATTCAAATGAGCTAAAAATTAAATCATAACTTAACCCGCTCAAATTTTTGTTAGTGTTAAATTATCTATTTTTTTTCATATAATTTGTTTAAGAACCTAATAAAATATTTCTCCTTATATTATATATGTATATATCTTATCATGAAATTAAAAAAAATAGAAGTATTTAGATAGTTTATTCATGAATAATTTTGAGTTGTGTATCGGCAAGTCAAAATGATCTAATTTAATCAAATGTGTATATCAATAATTCGCTCAAATCTAAATAGAATGGGCGGATTATGATTTTATGGATTTATTTTACCACCTCTATACATAATACATGTATGATCACTATGACGATCACAAGGGCTTTCCCATTCCGTCATTAAATGTTATTTACCTATGTCAATTATATAACTACGAGTGTACAAATATAAGTGTGTATGGATGAGTTCAGTTGAATAGTTTTAACTTAAGCTTTATAAATAATTAATTCCAAAACCCAATAATTCAAATGGTTAATTGATTTAGTGACATCTCAAAAATCAGAAAATTCAAAAGAGTATATCGACTCTTTTATAGAACAGAGCAACAAAAAGTACTACTCCCTCCATCCCATTTTATGTGTGGTAGTTTGACTCAGCATGGAGTTTAAGAAAGAAAGGAAGACTTTTAATACTTGTGGTCCAAAATGAATGATAAAAATTTGTGTGGCTGTAAATCATTTCATTAAGGGTAAAATAGACATTTTATAGTTAAATTGTTACTTAATATAGAAATGTGTCATTCTTTTTGGGACTGACTAAAAATGAAAGTAAGTCACATAAATTGGGACAGAGGGAGTAATATATATGGACAAGCAAACTAATCACTTCCTACTTTTTAATTTATTTATCTGATTTTAATTTAACACGATATTTAAGAAAGTAAAAAGTATTTTTGACTTGCAATTTTAAATTAAAAATATGTAGAATGTCAATATGCCCTTTAATATGAGGATCTAAATTATGTAATGTCACGTAAAAAGTTTTCTATACAAATTTCAATAACAATGACAATTAAAAGCACAAATAAAGAAATTAAGGGTTTCAGGAGCACCAATCACCACAATCATCAAGTACAAGTGTAACACTTCAGAAATTTGAACTTAGAATGTAAAAGATAAAAGGCTTCAGTTGAGTACAAATATATGTATATGTAAGGTTGTACAGTCCGTACAGGGTATCATGTCCCGTACAACTAACTGTGGTGAAAATTAAACTTGATGGTCTTGTTATGAAGGGTTTCAAAGGCCATTTAGAGTTGCACAAGTCATGGACCAGACCGTGAAGCTTTGCACAGACCGTGAAGTCGTCCGTGAAAGAAACCCATCAACTTTTAAGTTTAGGATCAACGTCAAACAATCATATCTCTCAGCATATAACGAATTAAGTGGCACATGACCTATTAAATTAAAAGTCTTTGAGTCCTCTTTCTAATGCCACCAAATGTGCAGCATTTCGAGTTTGGAGTAAAACGTTATACCCCTTTTAGTGAAGCATTGTCGGGTAGGTGAATTTTCGCGGCCAGCTATATGGCCCGTGAAATGTTTCACAGTCCGGGTTCGGTGTCGAAAGGCTAGCAAACATGGACAAGGTGCTCCAGTATAACATTCTTCAATGTAAGCAAATCTTTAAATAGTGCAGCAACCAGTGACACTAGAAGACGAACATGCACCATATGTACGTCCTTTGCATGCCCAACCAGATAATAGGATCACCAAATCAGTATTAGCTTCTGAAGCTACAAGAGCAGAATTCAATTACATAATTCAGCAAAAAATCAAAGCTCAGGGAATATCAATTGTTCTAGCAACAAAACTATTCAGCAATATCTCAAAATCCTCATAAACCATGTATGCCAACATGGTTAAAGGATCATACTTTTTAGATGAATCCTTATTGCTTAGTGGATCCACTTAGTTGAGGTGTCCTATAGCCCGACAAGGTGTAGGACTGTTCTGACAGCGTAGGCAAGACGTTGTATCACCATGTAGCTCATAGTGATGGTTGTCCGTTAAAGAATTTCCCAATATAGTTAAAATGTATTTTTAATATATCATTTATTATGTTGAGTTCAGAGATGAGTAAGTATTCTTGTAAAGCTTTAAATTATTTTAAATCCTTTAATTCTTTACATTCAGGTTGAGTATATTTTATCTATTATAGTCCTTTCATTTAGTTATATCGCCTCGACTATATTACGTACTCGTGCATTCAATGTACTAATGTCATTCGACCTGCATATTTTATGATGCATATACAAGCGGTCATGATCATCAACATGTATTTCGTTAAGATCACTTTCTGCTTCAGATAGCTTTGGTGAGCCTCATTGCTTTCCAGAGGAATTCACATTTATTTTCCTGTTATTATTGAGTTGTCGTAGGTCTTGTTCCGACATCTATCCTTTTATTAGAGGCTTCATAGATAGTTAGAGTTGAGAAGTCTCAATATTTCCCTTTTATTTTAAGATGTTGTCAAATATATTGCCAACTGTTTTATTTATAACATTGAGCACTTTCTGTAATGACCCTCCTGGTCATTTCTGTATCTTGCCTTTTGTGTTTCGTTTAGAGCGTTCCTGTAGCGACCCTAAGTCATTTATGACTTGTTGGGACTGACAGTTCAGTCACCTGGTCGTTCGTTTGGTTATGGTGCGGGTTTTAGTGTTTTGGAGCTTATGAACCTCGAACGATCATTTTCGATCAATAGTTCAAGAAGACAACCTTAGAATAGAATTTTGACAGTTCCCACAGCTACGGAATGGCCAAATTAGTCTAGTAACATAGTTGGCACGAGTATCGAGGCCTTCAATGCGAGTTTGGATCATTAGGCGTTTTAGCCTTTGAAATTTGGCCTAAGGTTTACTTTTGTCAACTTTCTTGGAAAACGCGCTCGGATGAAAATTCTGTCAGCGCGGTTAGCTTCGGAATGTTGATTTTAGTCTAGAACAACCTTGCGTTCGCTTCCCGAGGCTTTCGGTCTAATCCCGAGGCTCATTGTGGAATTGGGTAAAAATGGCATTTGGGTGTGGGACCCACTTTTTATCGAGATGACCTCTGATGGAAATTTCGACTGCGCCGTTGAGTCTGGAATGTCAATTTTAGTAGGGTAGCATATCTGTTTTATTTTTATTGGGTTCCGAACGAATTTCGAGCACCCCGTCGGAGACTTTGAAAAATTTAGCCAAAGCTGAGATATGGTGCAGCTCTTTAGCGACCAGAGTTTGGGCCTTTAATGACCAGCTTTTGGGTTTTTAGCGACCAGTTTTGCCCTTTATAAAACCCCAACTTAGCTTTATTCCTCATTTTCTTTAAACTGCGATAACTTGAGCTCTGGAGCTCCAATCTGGGAGATTCAAAGGACAAAGTTGTAAGATTTTTAGACGAAAACTCATTGGTGAATTCGGAATCTGATTTTGGGGTCCCCATTCGAGGTAAATTTCACAAAATACCTGCTACCACAACCCCCTTTCTGTGAGCTTGATTTTGGGATTATTGAGACTTGTTTTCTCATCCATTTTAGGACCGATTTCAGCGATTCCTGAGTCCATTTTGAGGGGGTTTTCGAGGAGAACATTGTGCTGTTGTCGAAATTTACTGTAGACCGCCCGTTTCTGGTAAATATGTTGAATTAACTGCTGTCCCATTTCTTTGGTTCTTGAGGAAAATTTGGGTTTTGGTTGCATGTTGGTTCTGTGTTGTTTCCGATCCCCGAATTGCGTCCCATCATGGAACACAAGTTCGGGGAGCTTTTAAGAACTTATTTTTGGGGTTAATTCCAGAATTTTTAGCGCGGGTCCAAATTTTTCCGTTTTGACCCCGAAATTGGTCCGTCTCCATTTCTTGCGATTTTAGTGTCTAAACGACCGTAATAATGTTGTGAATCTATTTTTGGTAGCGAGGCAGCATTTTGAGTCTGTACGGAAAGGAAAAGCTCCGGAGGACTGATTTTTGGGCGCGCGTGATTGGCCTACACATAGGCTACGGTTTCCCTCTCTTAGATTGAACTCGAGAGTGTGAATGCATGCTGATTAGTTGGGATTTGGGTTGGTAGTTATTGAATCATGCATAGGTGTTTAGAAATCATATTCCGACCTCTTTCGGGGATTATCGGGTAACTGTGAGCATGCTATGTGTTACTAATTGACCCTCCTTGCTATGTAAAGTGCTTGTATGCTTGATTACTGTCTATCTAAAGCATGTTGGGCCTTAGTTTAGGTTTGACTAGGGCTTGCCTTAGAAATACATGATTCGGAACTGATAGGCCTTAGTTTTACCCCGACGTCGCTCGACCGGCTTAGATCCATGAAGACTGGTGTAGCATACTTAAGTCTGATATTTTGGGCCTTACCTAGGCGATACGCTTGCTCCGACGATAGTTATCTTCATTTCTCTGATGTTACGACTTCATGAGTTATGTCGGCGACAATAGTTCGGCTTAGCGATTTGAATTTGATTTTCGATTCGGTTCCAAGGACTTACATTGATTGGCTCAGTGTGGACGGCATTCCACGGACATTTATGAGCATGGATCAATTGGGACTCTTTCAACAGCTATAATGGCACCTTTATAGAGCATCCGATTTAAGGTCCGGCCTCTATCGCCCAGATACTTATATGGAGCATCCGGTTAGAGGTCCGGCCACAGTTACTTGATACTTGTGATTGGTTACTTGGGTACTTCTGGTGAGCATCCGGTTTGAGGTTTGGCCTCCGTACTGTCATATTCTACTAATTGAGGTTGAGGTTCTGGTCCGGTGTTCTTCGTTTTTGGGTTCTCTTATGCAATTCTCTCTAGTTATAGTTATTCTGTGTACTCGTTGGGCTTATGTGGGTCTGTTCGAGTTTTACTTAAACTTGTGCACGAGTGTATCTTCTGGGGTTATGGAGGGCCAGTTAGGTGTAGTTAGCTTATATATTACTTTAGTTAGTTCTTTCTACACTCGTGTGCATTCTATTGTTACTTAGATTTCTATTCTTGACCTCTGTTTGTGTTATTCCTTCTTTTCATATTGCCTTTACTTTTCAAGTTCAGTCGACCTATGATGCCCACTAGGTACCTACTATTTTGGTACTCACGCTACTCTCTGCATCTATTTCGTGATGCAGGTCCGAGCACCAGTGGCCAGCATTGATCCAGTTTGGAGTAGTCTGATTCGGAGACGGGGGTGGGCACACGGCGTTTTGTACTATTTCAGTCTCTATCTGTATATATATAGACTTGTCTTTTACCTTTCGAGACAGTCCAGTCTTTGTGGTCCATTACTTGTTGTTCTGGGTTACGGGTTGGCTTACCTACTGGTGGGTTATATTAGGTGCCATCATGACTCAAGGAATCGGGTCATGACCAGTTGGTATCAGAGCCCCAGGTTCACCGGTCTCACTTGTACAGAGCTAACGTCTACTAGAGTCTTGCGGATCGGTGCGGAGCCGTCCGTAACTTATCTTCGGGAGGCTACAGGATGTCTTTAGGAACATTTTCTCTTTTGTTTCACTTTCGTGCAACGTGTGTCTTATTGGTTCCTTAAAATCTCACTTGTTTCACTCTTCGCAAGATGACTCGCACGCGAGGCGGTGCGGCCGGGGGTGATGCACCTGGTCCTGCAGACAGAGCCCTAGCTTGGGGTAGACGCCGATCCCGAGGACGAGGCAGGGCCGCAGCACCGACCCGAGATAGAGAGGAGGAGCCCAAGGCAGCATATGTACCTCCACAACCAATGGGGCCGGGATCAGCCCAGCCACCACCCGCACCAGCTACAGCTTTTGATCTTCATGCCCTATAAACTCAGATATTAGCTGCTATTGGGGAGATGCGTCAGGTACCAGCTCCAGCTTCCACTCCAGCGCCACGGGGTCAGCCTACCGCAGTGGCACCAGAGGTTCAACCGCCACCAATTCATGTGGCTGCCCTACCAGACTTAAAGGACTGGAAGATGCCACTGCGCGAGCAGAAGATGCTTGGGGTATTCCATAGGTTGGCGCCGCCGATATTCTCAGGGGCAATTGGGGAAGACGCCTACGAATTCTAGCTCACTTGCTAGGAGCAGTTACAGTCATTAGGCCTCTTGGATTCGAGAGGAGCCGACTTCATCGCTCATCAGTTCCGTGGGTTAGCCAGGCAGTGGTGGCGCTCGTATCGAGAATCCTGGACAGCAGGATCGCCTCATATATCTTGGCGTGAGTTCTAAGAAGCTTTCTTGGCTCGGTTCATGCCACGGAGCGTCAAGGATAGGCTTCGTGATTAGTTCTCCAGATTGGAGCAGGGCTTTATGACTGTCTCAAAGTACGAGGCGAGGTTCCATGAGTTGTCTCGACATGCTACCATGATCCTACCCATGGAGGAGGAGAGAGTTCGTTGTTTTGTACGTAGGTTGTGGTACCGTCTGAGGGTCGACACAGAGCATTTGGTTTCGGTCGGCCGTTCATTTCTTGATGCGGTCGACCATGCCCGATCCATGGAGCATATTCATCGCGAGGCCCAAGGGGGCAACAATAAGAGGGCACGCTACCAGGGCAGCTACAGCGGGTCCCAGACTAGAGGGAGAGACTCCTATGATAGGCCCTGCTAAAGGTTCCAGTAGGGTCAGTCCAGTCGGCCTGTTCAGGCAGCATTACCTGCTTTTGAGGAAGGCCAGCAGCAACAGGGTGGTCCTAGTACGGGCCAGAGTTCTAGGGGATCAGATTCCCTCCCTTCTTACCGCGGTAGGGTTACTTTAGGGCGTTCAGCTTCGATGTGTTTTGATTGCAGTGCTCTTGACCATTGGTCCAGAGGGTGCCCCCGGCGATGGCGAGGGGCGATTGTACCAGCTCCCCTTGCACCTAGACCAATTTCAGGAGTGCCCTCTCTAGCTAGAGGTGGTGGTCAGGACCAGGACCGTCGAGATAGACGACAGGGTACCAGAGGTGGAGCTCGGAGAGGCAGGTCAGGTGGTAAATCGGACGCACCAGGTAGAGGTGCTCACGGACATTTCTATGCATCCCCGGCAATGGCGGTGGCTGAGGCATCTAACGATGTCATCACACGTACGCTTTTATTATGCCATCAGCCTGCTACAGTATTATTTTATCCTGGGTCCATATTCTCGTATGTATTTGTTTATTTTGCTCCCCGATTAGGTATGAGGTCTGAGTCTTTGGCAGAGCCAGTTCATGTTTCGACCCAGGTGGGTGAGTCCTTAGTAGTGGATCAGGTATTGCGATCTTGCTTAGTGACTATCCAGGGTTATGATACTAGAGTTGATCTTATTCTGCTAGATATGGTTGATTTTGATGTGATTCTGGGCATGGATTGGTTATCCCCCTACCATGCGGTCTTGGATTGCTACGCCAAGACCGTTACTTTAGCCATGCCTGGCATTCCCCAGTGTTGTGGCAGGGTGTTAATAGTCACACACCGACGGGGATCATCTCTTTTATGCGGGCTAGATAGTTGGTTGCTTCTAGGTGTTTAGCTTATTTGGCCTGTGTGAGAGATGTGAGTAGGGAGGGCCCTTCAGTTGACTCAGTTCCTGTGGTTAGAGAGTTTGTAGATGTGTTCCCTACAGATCTACCTGGCCTACCCCCAGATCGTGACATTGATTTTGCCATAGATTTGGAGCCCAACACTCGTCATATTTCTATTTCGCCTTATCAATGGGTCCTGCAGAGCTCAGGGAGTTCAGTGTTCAGTTAGAGGACTTCTTAGGTAAGGGATTCATCCGTCTGAGTGTGTCTCCTTGGGGTGCTCCTGTTCTGTTTGTGAAGAAGAAGGACGGGACTATGAGGATGTGCATTGACTATAGGCAGTTGAATAAGGTAACGGTGAAAAACGGTTACCCCATACCTTGTATTGATGACTTGTTTGATCAGCTTCAGGGTGCCGCTATGTTTTCTAAGATTGATTTGAGGTCTGAGCACCATCAGTTGAGGATTAGGGCAACGGACATCCCGAAGACTACATTTAGGACTCGTTGCGGCCACTATGAGTTCCTTGTGATGTCTTTTGGGTTGACTAATGCCCCTTCCACCTTCATGGACTTGATGATGCGTGTGTTCAGGTCATACCTTGATTCATTTGTTATCGTCTTCATTGATGACATACTGGTATACTCGCGGAGCCGGAGTGAGCATGAGCAGCATTTGAGGATAGTGCTCCAGACTTTGAGAGATCAACGGCTTTATGCCAAGTTCTCAAAGTGC
>JAJOOF010005599.1:0-29765 GCA_029582545.1 Solanum lignicaule
ATATCAGGAAACAACAAAAACTTACTGATTTAAAGATATATAAGTAGCTAAATCTTTTGAAATGGCATATAACTGCCCTGTTGCATGTCGAAAATATCTGTTTCCGTCCTCACCAAATTTCCAATGCTCAGGCTCATGATATCTCACTCCCCTGCAAAGAGAAGAGGGGCAAAATAGAGATGAGTCGAGGAAATATATCTAAGACTCGTTTACGGTCAAAAGTAGAACTCCTCTGCTTACTTCTGAGCAAGGACGGGACCAGATTTCATGCAACCAATATATACCCGAGGTTTCGAATGATGCCTAGCTAGAGTTGCTCCCAGTGCACCTGAAGTTTCCAAAATGCATGTTCTCAAATGAGTGACGGGCATAAGTATAGCAGTGCACTTGTTGTAGTAATACAAACATAGCCTTTCTGAACCATCTATGAAGGTCCTACGGTCCTACCTATATTTACATGTACATCATCGTCAACTTTAATATAGAAATCAGCATCCCACAGAGCAACAGCAGTAGTAAAATATGTCTTTGTCTTGGCAGATAATTCAAGATATCCCTCAACATGTTCCTACAGAAGTCACAGTAACATGTCCGATAGTTAGATTAGTTTTAGGGGGGTGGGATCTGACACAAGACTAGGCCAAAAAGTGTTAATGTTACCAGCCTCAAGAAATCTCCATGCTTCTTGTCTTCTGCTTCAATTGCTCTATCGAGAATGCCACCTGATGTTGCACTGATTATTGGAAAATTAGATCGGTAAGACTACAAGAACATCAAATTACAAGTAAATAAATATGCAAACTAACACCTCCAAATTACTCCCTCTGTTTCAATTTGTTTGACTTACTTTCCTTTTTAGCCGTTTCAAAAAGAAGACCTCTTTACTTTTTTGGTAACTCTTTAATTCTAATTTTTAAGACCACAAGATTGAAGGACATTTTGGTACATTCTACATATCTTTAGCTTAAAACCACAAGATTCAAAAGTTTAATTATTTTCTTAACTCTGTGCCAAGTCAAAACCAGACAAACAAATTGAGACGGAAGGAGTAATATTAAATATCAGCTTCCCCCACTTTAAAGTATCTTTTTAAGTACTGAGTCTTCAACTATACTAGACAAAATTGTGAAAATGCGAACTAAATCTTTGTTTTTGTCATCCCTAATATATGCTCTAAGAAACTCTTGAAGGAAACACACAACACCAAGAAGTTATAAATGGGTGATGATGGGTCACTGCCAGAAAGTAATTAAGAGCCAACAACATTATCAAGAAGATTGGGAACACAACACCTTGAGAATATACCAGCTATCAGTTGTAGTACTCACCTGTGACCTATTACAAAACGAATTACAATGCCCTTTTCTTCCTCTAGCTTCTTTCGCTTATCACCTGTTTTCCACGAGTCAATAATCAAAATGCTTAGTATGCATCCAACATTTGGAAAATCCCCACAAGTAACTCAGAAAAACACAAATAGTGAAGCTCAAAAACCTTGTGGCATCCAAGTAGCACGAACTGAGTCTCTTCTCTTTCGGCTGTTGAAGGCAGTGTTTATCCCTATGACCATTCGATATTTTCTCTTCTTGGCCAATTCGGGGATCTTTATGTCTTCTGTTATTGGAGAACCACTCAGTATAGAATCTTGCAACGCCCTTGCTGCAGCTAGTTCCATCTCTAGGTTTGAAATTGTTTTATCCAAGGTTCTGTATTTTGTTACAAGGACAACAACAATTGAATTCGTTGTTTTGTAGGAAAATGAAGTATGACATTCAGCAAATCAAAAAGTTAAAAGCATGAACACATACTGTATAGCATGGTGTGTTTTCGTAACTTCACCGAAAATGTCCTTGGATTCACTTTTCACATCCTTCTGTATAAAGCAAGAACACAAAAGCTATTATTTTGACGACAACAACAACAACTAAACCTCAATCCCAAACAAGTTGGGAATCGTCTATATGAATCTCCATTTAACTAGAATGACTTAAAATCATTTCTCAAATCGTCTATACTCACATTGGTAGGATCACAGTCCTCAGAAACTACCCCTAGCTTTTGATCATCAATCTGTGTTGTCCTTGTTATGCCTTTAGCTTCTGGCACTGTCCACATCCTATAACCAAATATCCTCATTGTTGAGAAAATAGAACAAAGTTGCAAAAGGCTCAATAGTTGTGCAAGTGGGAAGATAACAGAAAAAGGAGCATTTTAAGCTACTCTCTCTGTTCCAAAATACTTGTCACATTACCCTTCTCGATAGTCAATTTGACTAATCTTCGGAGCTAATTTGGATTAAGATATTCAAATACTATAAGTAAATGTAAATCAAAGTTAATGTAGTTTGAATCTCGCGAATCGGAAAATGACAAGTATTTTTGTGACAGATGGAGTGACATTAATATGCTCAGAAATGCAGCTACAGATCTCTTTCACAACTAAAAAACAGGCTAATTTCAACAACAGCACCATCCTAATTTAGAAGTATTGCTAAATAACATCATTAAATTGCATAAACAAAACTAACAAGATCAAAAGTTCCCTATAAAAACATACAATTAACAATCTATATAAACCTCAGAATGGTAAGTCAAATCCTTGTATAAAGATCCAAACTTTTCTTTTCATTCACAACAAGTTGAAAGCTCAAGTAACCAATAACCAATCAACTGAGCTACTAAGATTTCGCGTAAAGATCCAAACTTTCATAATCCAATTCAAAAAACAGAAAGATCAAATGAATGAACCTGTCAGTGAAGAGCATCCCAACACAGAAGCATCCAATACATAGAAGAACAGTCAATTTCCTAGAAAAAACACCTTTTCCAGCTGATTCACCTCCTCCTCTACTTTTCATTGTGCTCTTCATTGCTTAAACCAATTAATAGCTAATTCAAACAATACCCATTTCAATTCCCAACTCAACAACCCCAAAAAACCAAAGAACCCCCAAAACAGTAGCAATTTCAAGATTTCAAAAAAAAAAGATTTCTTTTTTAACAAAAAGGGTTTCTATTTTCACATGGGAGAAGCTCCCCAGGCCAGTGAAATAGAAGAAGAAAGTGTTGAATATGTGGAATTGAAGAAAACAAGACCCACAATACAGCACTTTGTTCAAGAATCCATCTAAGTTAGTACTAATTTCTTATTATTCTTTTAATGGTGGACACCTGTTTCTCTTTTCTGTCAAGAGAGAGATGACATTGTCGGTGAGATAACAGGTAAATTTTTGTAACTGTAAAAAAAAATAAAAAATTAAATCTTTGGGAAATTGTCTCACTCTAAAAGTGTTTTTTTTTTTCAGTGTTGGTTCAGGAAAAAAAGATCATGGACAGTGCACTTGTATTACTGTTTGATGTTAGAAGTTGGCAGCTGCAAATTTGTTGGAAATGGGGTCACCTCAAAAGTGTTTTGATCTACATAATAATCATGTAGCGGATTGTTCGGTACGAGAGATAAGGAATAGTTGATTTTGAGATTGATTTTAGGATGAGTTTATTTTATGTTTGATTGAGATGAAATCGCGGAATCACTTATCCCGAGATTGTAGTGTTACTTTTATCTTATATTGAGAGCGAATTAATATCCATCATGAGATAATCAATTTTCCAACCAAATGAGTCCTAAGTAGTAAGTATGCTGAGTATGGAGTTTTCCAATTTTTATAAGGTTCTTTAAAATGTTTTGAAAAATATTCTTAAAAATGACGGATGAAAATAAAAAAATAAGTTCCACGAGTGATTTTCCTTGTGACATTTTCTCACCCTATAATATAGCTCAATAGCTCATCCCCTCCCCCCCTTCTATATACTCTTACCCTCATCTTTTCATAATATTTGTTCAAATTATATATAAATCTTTTTTAAAATAATATTTACACCTATATATATATCAAACATAAATAAGAAATTTACTTATTTTTTTCTAAAGACATTTTCCTTTTCGTCGAACATAGATGTTAAGGTTGAAAAAGAGTATTTGAAAATCACATTAATTGGTGTTTATTGTTGATGCATAGTATTAATTATTTATAGAATGATAAAATACTATAGATTATCATAATCTTTTAAAAAAAATTAAGACATCTAAAGAAGGAGGAGGAAAAGGGAAGGAAATATTATATATAGATGAAATTCAAAATCTTCCACCTCAATGGTGAAAAAATCAGATAGCTCACCAACTAAGGTAATCAAACAACTTCATATTTAAACAAATCTTTAATTATCTTTCTTTTGTTTGTAATAAATTCCTTTAACACTATGTTTTTAAATTAAAGATTGAATCAAAAGACTACTTGTGTTTACATAATACTCATTTGTTCTTATCAAAATGAGTATCAATGTTTACCATGCTAGGTACTATTATCATAAGTGTGTAAAATTTTGTGATCATTTCAATGAAACAAATGAAGGGTTGTTTTCCCTAATGTTATCTAACTTTTTGAGATATCAATACTTTATAATAAGATTGTGGTGTTCTCATTATAGTTCTTTTTGGTCATTTTCTCCTAAAAATAAAAAGGTGTATTCAATGAATTAGATATCAATAATTGCATTAGAGAAAAAGAAATTCAAATAGAATACTTGGGATTAGATATCATGCCAATATAATTGGTACACCATTCAACAATATAATATTTCATGCAAATAGAATCAAAACTAAAAAAAATTAATTTATGAAATTCATATTTTTTTGGTTTATTGTCTTTTAAATAAAATATTATATTTATTATATAAATTCTTCAATATAAGTATAAAATTTGAGTTTAAACTATTGAATTTTACCAACCCTGTAATCACAATACTGGCTCCGCCCTACATGAGAGTGTGGGAAAGTGATGTGTTACCTTAACATCATCTAAATACACATTTTTTATTTATAGCATTCAAGCACCATCAATGGTTATGCGTAATTTTTTATTTTTAATTAGAGGTCTCGAGTTTGAGACCTGAATATGAAATCACTTTTAAAAGAAAATACTTTACTCCGAAAGTGAGACCTCCTTGGATGAATCCAAATTAATCAAATCGTAAAACAAAAATCGAACATTGAATGATTTTTTTTATAAAAAAAACATATATTGGTATTATTTTTTTCTAGCAAGAGTTTCAAGTGGGGTCCCTAGTGGTTAGGTTATCACCACCTTCCAGCCATTTTTTTGTTTGGTTGAACATGATTGGCTACCAAATATGAAACTCAAAGCAAAGAATGCAAAAGAAAAAGTGAGAAAAAAAAAAGTCATAACTTTGAGGTACATAAATTTTATTTTTCGATTAATTATTTCCTATTCGAAATTTAATGATTCAATAAATTCAGATATACAATAGGTAAGGTTCAATAAATTCAGATATACAATAGGTAAGGTTCATGATATTTGACATTTGGCATAATGAAACTTACTAGATATGTTATTATCGAGAACATATAACTTTTGTAAAAAGTATTTTTGACTCGAGTAATATTCTTAAAAAAAATAAAATACTTCATTATGTTATACTAACCTAGCACCATCTGGACTCACTCTTTATATTACTATCATCAGTTAGAAGTTTTTTTTTCATAAAAAAGTAAGCATAATGTATAAACGTATCTTTTAATTTAGCATTAACTGATATTTATGCTCTCTAACTTTAAGTGTACATGAATAGACATTTAAATTTATATAAAGTTTATCAACTAGACACATGTGCGTAGAACGCCACATAGAACACAAATTATCTCACGTAAGACACATATGTCTACTTATTCAACTTAATACAAATCTAAATATTTATTTGTTGCACATTCAAAATTAAATTTTCTCTCTCTATATATACCGAAATCACTAGTAAGTTTTTGTCACTTTAGTCCTTAGTGGACAATTTTTAATTCACACGTATAAAACATGCACAAGAAGAAAATTAATACGTAATCAAGATTTCTTATTTAAATATGAGCTAATTTGCCATTTTTTCAAATTCAGACCTCAATTATTATTTTTAGCTTATGGCGAGAATTTTATTTTTATCCTCCATAAATGGTTCATCATTATCATTTTACAGACCGATAGTAGCTAAAATGGGCCAAAATCAATCTTATTGGGCCTCTATTGAATCTGATATTGAAGCCCATCTTAAGAAGGTCATCTCAATTAGAGCTCCTGAATCTGTGTTCGAGCCCATGCATTACTTGACTTTTACAACACCCAAATCCACAGCACCAGCTTTGTGTGTCGCGGCGTGCGAGCTGGTGGGTGGTGACCGAGCCCGAGCCATGGCTGCAGCATCGGCAATACATCTCATGCATGTCGCTACTTACACCCACCAGCACATGCAGATGGCCCGGACGGAGACCGGGCCCGTAATTGAGCACGAGTTTGGCCCGGATGGGATCATAGTTGAATCACAAGCTCAAGGCTTGGGTCCGGCCCATAATTTAAGGGACATTGAGCCCGAACACAAGTTTGGCCCGAATATTGAGCTCCTCACGGGTGATGGGATCATGCCCTTTGCTATTGAACTGATAGTTAAAGCTATGAGCCCGGCTCGAAAAAACTCAGACAAGATCATGAAGGTTATTACTGAGGTGACACATGCCTTTGGGTCGCAAGGGTTTCTAGAAGGTCAATATCGCGAGATAGAATGGACTCAATTAGGCAACGAAAACGAGGAAATGTTCGAATACGTGTGCAAGAAGAAAGAAGGGGAGATTCATGCATGTGGAGCTACTTGTGGTGCAATTTTAGGTGATGGAAATGATGAAGAAATAGAAAGGTTGAAGAATTATGGGCTTTATGTTGGAATAATACAAGGAATAATAAATGGAAGAAATTACAACAAAAAAATGGAGAAAAGGGTGAATGAACTTAGAATATTGGCCATGAAGGACATGGTTACAAGTTTCAAAGGGAAGAAATTAATGAAGCAAATTGCTAGTCTTGTTGAAGAGTCTATCATAATGTGATCTTGTTTAGATTTTGAATAACATGTTTAATTTGATCTATTAAAAAAAGTAATAAAGAAAATGTTTTGTTATAATTAAGTATGATTTTGCATTATTGTACTAGCAATTTTATTACGTAAAGTGAAATAAGTAAACACACAAATGAACAAATTGAAATTATTATTTGAGTTAAATGAATTGGACAATGATATGCTATTCCAATCTTATTTGATGACCCAACTCTTCTTCTAATATATTAGGTCGTGACTCATTTATTGATTCAATCTACGTGAGTTTCATTCAGTAATCTTATTCAAGTTTGCTTATAAGTATGATGTTGTGTTACCGTCTTTTATTACATAAAGTGAAGCAAATAACAAATAAATGAGCAAGTTAAAAGTGTTATTTAAATTAGACAAATTGAATAATAATCTTTTTATATATATAAAAAAAAATAAAAAAATCTGGTACTCAAATTATATTTGACTTCCCAACCCTTCTTTGATATATTAGGCTGTGCCTCATTTATTAATTCTAACATGTTTTAATATACATAAGTTTAATTCAATCCGTCCATTAATTTTATACTATAAATTCCCAAAATTAAAATGGTGGGGTTCAAATGTCATAATCATATTTAATTATGAAGGGAGTAATAAAATATAAAAAGAGAAATTGGTTAACTAATAGCTTAATACTACAGGAAAGCAGATCTTGTCGACTATATACTAAAAAGAAAAATAATATTTTGATTTTGGGGGCTTCCTAAACTTAATCAAGTAAGCAATTATTGGCCACCCACCAAGTGAATAAATTTAACATGCCATGATACTTTTAAATTATGATCAGTTTTACTACATAAGTTTTTAATATATAATATTTATTTTATATGATTTATGAATAAATTTAACATGCTGTAATACTATAAGTTTTTAATATATAATATTTATTTTATATGATTTTATCATTATTTTTTATTAAAAAAAATATATTTGTCACCAACTCATCATTCATTACATATTTTGTATTATTTCTTTTTTTAAAAAATACATTAGATAGTTATATATATCTTGTTATGACTAAAATAATATTTGAAGCACAAGTTAAAATTATATGTTTGTCGGAAGCAACTTCTCTACCATAAGATAGAGATAAGGTCTATATACATTCTGACTTCTTTAGACCCGACTTTATGAAATTATATTGAATATATTATTGTTGTTGGTATGTGTAGTTTCCACAAGCCACTAGCTACTTAAATAATATCGAATTTAGACGTCGTTAATTCTAATTAAACATATTAATTCAATTACTAATCAAATCCTATTGTTGATGTGTTACGATCATCAACTATCACCACGTCATCTACACGATTATAATACAACAATAATAATAATTATGTCTCATAAATAAATCAGAATCGACTATATGAATCTTCACTATCGATTCATTCGATCTAATATTATTCAAGGAACCCTGTTTTACTTAATATTGCATTTCTCACCCTACTCAAATCTCTCCCTTTTAGTGTTCTTCCAACACCTTCACACACTGAAAAAGAAGATATTTTACTCCTTTCAAGTTTTTTAGCAATCCATTCATGTGGAGGCATCATTTCCCCTTCATCATCATCGTCATCATCATCAAATTTCGAACTATTTCTCACCAAATTATGTCCTCCACCACCATAATCATTATCATTATCATCATCGTGCCACGAGGTTTTTTTGGAACTTGTCCCATAAATTTTTGACCAATCAGGTACATTTACTGGAGCTGAATATTGAATTATTTTAGGTTCCTGAATTGAACTCTTACTCGATCTCTGAATCATTTTGGCTGCGGTGGGAAGCCTCCTAGGACTAAAAATTGGTGATGACTCTTTGTTTCTGCTGAAATTTGAACCAAATTCGCATCTTTCATCGGTGAAATTTCCCCAAATTTCTTCTTCTTGAAATTCATCATTCCTCATTGATGTCCATCCACTACTACCTTGACTATACAAATTGTACCTCCCTTCAGATGACGGTGTCATCTTCTGCGAAATAAAAAATAAAATTAATCGAAACTTTATAAATTTGTGATATTATATAAAAAATAAAATCGAGCCCATAAAATTCATTTGTTTGTTATTAAGGAACTTAATCAAGATTCTTTTAACTAATAACAAAAATATTTGAAGTATTTATTAGTTATATATCAACGATCCAATTAAAGTACTTGTATGTATGCATCAAATACTTCACCTTCCTCAAGGTAAGTGCATTCAAAAAGGATAAATTTTAACATATGATGTTATTATTTCCTCCCAAAATAAAACGAAATATATTTACTGAAATAGCGATACTTCAAACTTCAACGACAGTAAATAACACTGACTAAATTTTGTTGAAAACAATAAAGAGAAGAATGGAGACAAATTTAAAAAAAAATCTTAGACAAGACCTCTTAATTTATAGACAACGAATAAAATATAATATGAATTTGCAAAATGTACCTCTCTTTATAATTGAAGCTTGCAACAAATATCTTTCTTCAAGATCTAGAAAATTTTATCTGCAAAACACAAATTAAAGTGAAATAATTAAAACAAAAGTAAACCAATAATAATATCATTAAGGAAATTAAAACACACAAAGAAAAATATGTTTTTTTGTACCTTAAAAAATCATATGATTTGGTGTTTGTTGAAGAGAGAAAAAGAGTCATAGAGAAGAGGGGAAATAGTGAGCAATCAAAGGAGAGAGATAAAGATCTTATAAGAGATTTCATAAATAATTGACCTATGTCTATTTTATTTTTTTGTCTTTAACAAAATGATTGACTTATATTATTAAGGGAATGTGAAGATTCATTTTACAAAGTATTTAAGAGTAGGTTTCAAAATCTTATTATACAATGAAATTTGATAAAATTTTGAAAATTCGATCTTCAAATATTTTTAGACCAGTGTTTGGAGCTTTCAACGACAATATTTTTTATATAAAAAAAAGAATCAAGTAAAATGTATGTTCAAGTACAACTTTAAATTTCAAAAATCATAACTTTAGAAACTTAAATTTTCAAGTTTCAACTTCACAATTTACGGTCAAAACGGAGTCTAAGAATATTTTTAGAACCGAGACGAAATTTGAGTTCCAATTACTATTTACGAATTTGACAGAACTCAATAATTTTAGACATTTAACTAATTAAAAGGTTTTATTTGCTAACGAAATTCATTATATGTATGTAAATTTATAAGCTGTCTTTTTTAAAATTCAGAATCATAAATTTAAAATTCCCGAATTTGCAAATAAAAGTGATTAATTAGTTATTTTTTCAATAAAGTATTACTCAAATCACAAGTAAATTGCTAGTATATGTTTGCTTTATAATAAGCCTCAAATCACATGAAAATTAGCTATTTAATTATTTGTCCCCTTTCCTAACTATTTCCTTAAAAATTGGCTACTTCTGCAAGAATTTTTTTTACCCTTCAAAAGGTTTATTTTATAAGGAAAAAAAAGAGCCTATAAGCACCTACACTAGTGCTCACCTTAATTAGTGCATTGCACGTGTAATTTTTTTAAACATAATTTAAATTATCATGTTTAAGTTAACCTTGTTTTTTTCACGCATAACCCCCTTGTTTACAAAAAGTTAATGACATAAGAGTATTAATTAAGCTAATTAAGGTGCTTTCCATGAAAGCTCAGGTGATAATGATGTCGACTAGTTGGAGATAATCAAATTAACTTTATTAATTCTGTCTAGGTGTCGACCACCTTAATTTTTTTAATTAAAAGGGAAAAGAGGCACACTGATTGATGTTTTTTTTTCGGAACGAAGCTTGATCATAGATTTTGAATTTTGAAATAAAATTTTAAATTTAAGATTTATTTTGGAATTCCAGAATAATTTGCAGCCTTTACAATCTCTATCCTTTGGGTGAGCACTGGATCAACCCCGCATCATGTAAGAATTCACTTGTTTGAAGTTGTGATTTTTAAAATTTATTTGGACTTGTATTTTATTTGAAACTTTAAAAAAAATTTGCGAGTGAAATCTAAAAATTCAAAAATTGGTTTGAGCTAGTTTATGAGAACTTAAAAATATTTAAATATTAAATTTTCATGGCCGAATAAATCTTTAAAGATAAATTTAATGACTAATGCAAATCAGTAAGTTCATACTCTTTCGGTCCATTTAATTTTTTAACTATTCTTTTAGCTCAAAAAATTATATTCATTTAATTAGAAATTTAATTTCTATGCAATGTATATTATTATTTTTTCACACTGCCAGTCAAGATGAACTATAGTGAGATATAACTTTTTATCGTAAATCTAATTTGGGAGTAATTTTTATGGAAAGTAAAGTAAATGGCATGTGATAAACTCCGATACTCCTCTGTCTCATATGGATTGATCATTTTTATTTTTATACGCATATTAAAAAATCATAAATAAGAAGATAATTTTACTAATTCACCACTTAGAAAACTTTTTGAAATTTTTACAAACAATTGTGAAATACTTTCAAAAGGAATTAATGCAAAGGTAATATAGGAAAAAATATTAATGCTTTCTTGATTCAGTAAGGTGGACAACTACTATGAGACAACTATTTTTAGTAAGACAATCAACTAATATAGACGATAGGAGTAACACATAACATAAAAAAATCAATTACACTATCAATGTAGATTACTAGTTGCCATTAAACATGCAAAATAATTAACTTAGTTACAATCGTCAAACAAAAGAGAGAAGAGACGTGCATATTTTTGCCTAGTAAAAAAAGACCAAATTAAAGTGTAAAAGCATGTGTTCAACATGATGACACAAAGTCAAAAACATCTTAATTTGTAAATAAAGAAAACAAATAAATGAAAAAGACATACATGAATTTAACCATTGAGAGACAAAGAAGAATAAATAGAGAAAACAAAGAGTAGCCATCATTCAATGTATCTGCTTGATTATGAACACAAATACATATTTTACAATTTTCACAAACTTTTAATTCCATAGCTCTTATTCAGTGATGGAGTCAAAAATTTTATTAACGAGGTTTGTTGTTGATTTTTCATGAATTGTTTATATGCGTAATAAACACATACTTCATTCCTTTCAAATTATTTACGTCAGTTTAATTAGATATGAAATTTAAGTAAATTCTTAAATATGATTTTAAATTAAAAATAAGTAATATTATATCAAAGTATTTTTAAATTTATGCTACGTAACAATTTAAATTAAAAATTATTTTTAAAATTAGATGAATAAATTGATTGTAAAGATTGAAGTAACTATTGAATTAAAATAATAATAATAATTGAAGTAGCTAGATTCCTTTTCTCCACTATCCCTCTGTTTTTTTAATTATTTAATTTACTTGAGGTACACTTTTTCTTTCTTTTTATGGGATTAAAATAAAATATTTTGAGTTTGGCGGCTGTCAAACAGATCTGCGGCAGCCACTCTGGCCAACATCATGCTACTTTCACGCATTTCTATGATTTTCACGATTCCTCATTCATTCATCTTATTATTAGTATGGTTTTTTAACAATCTTATTTCATAGTTTTGTAAAATTATTTTATACATATAAGTTAACTAACGATGATACGATTATATCATTAATTAAATCAGCTAGAATTAAAAAAATCATACGATTTGCACCCCCTTTAACACATCCCAACACTTAAATTCTAATTCCTCACTCATCTTTCTTCTTCAACAACCACATTTTATTGATGAAATTAATTAAGTATTTGAAATTGATTATTTTTAATTTGATTGATTGGGAGAACGACTATTTAATTAACTCAAGAGTAGCAATATAAATTTCACTAGTTTAGAATCTATTTAATTACGTACCTTTACTTTGGTTTTTGAAATTATCTTCTTGCCACATTAACTTCATCAAATACATGTATTTCGAATACATACTGGTCAAATTAGGTGTAGTTTATTTTAGATATATTGTATTCAAATAGGATTCACATGGATATGGAATACACACTCTTCTCTCACTCACATATATCCAACATTTGTAGTTCATAATGTTTTTGGTATCAAAGATACATGTACCTAGTATTAATAAATACATGTTGACTCTCTCGCTCACCTCTCTCCCTATATATTCGTATTTCAAAATGTATTTGGTATCAAAGATACGTGTATCTATTATTAATAGATACATGTTGACTCTCTCACTCACCTCTCTCCCTGTATATCTCTATTTCAGAAGGTATTTGGTATCAAAGATACATGTATCTAGTATCACTCTCTCGCTATCCTCTCTCCCTCTCTTGCTCACCTCTTTCCTTATGTACTATTTGTATTTCAGTATGTCTCTAGTATCTTCCAACTTAACAATAATCTAGAGGAATGATGTATCTGGTTTGAAATTTTGGTACATAATTATTAATTAGTAAGACAATATGAAATTACTTCAAACTATAAAGTGAATTATTATTATTATTCATGATAGGAATATTAGTGTAATTAGACAGTTTTTCCTCAAGTTAATTAGACAAAAGAAGAAATAAAATAAACATGGGCCAGCCCACTAAGAGTCCAGTACAGTTCTATTTGGTCTAAGACCGGGCTGAATACTCCAAGGCCCAATTTGTAAAGAGCCCAAGTCTTCATCGCTCTATAGGCCCACCATTTTGGGTTAACAGCCCAAAGTCAAAGATGTCGGAAACTCGAAATGTACACAACAGTTGTCTTCTCCGTGAGAATCAAAGCTAATTTTACAGTAAAATTGGAGAAAATACTGACTGAGATTTTGCCCCCAAAAAGCATGTCGAAATTGTGGGCGAGGTTTGCAGGTTTATTCAGCAGCAAGAATTTTGTAGGGATTGATAAAGTAGGCAATCGCTATTTTAAAAATATAGAGGAGCTTGATGGTGTCAGTAAGTGGGTTTCGTTTCTTTACTTTCAATAAATACGAATTTGACTTTGTAGTTTAATTTATTGTTTGATAAAAAAATGGTGATGATTTTAGTGCATTTTCTTTAATATTGAACTTTCTTAGCTTTTGTTTTGGTTAATATTGCTAGTTATAGTTATGATCATTTGGATTTTTGAAACTTGAGAACTTGAAGTGAAAGGATTGAGGTGATTTTGCCAAAAAAGAAAAAAATGGGCAGCTCGATGCACAAAACATTCTACATAGTGCAGTGGGCGGTCCTTGAAAATGGAACCTTAGATGTTGGGGTGCATATTGAATGTCTAGGGCTGTTGAGCTTATCTTTTTGCATGTTTATATATAAACACATAAAATCTATTCTATATGTGCAATGTAAATTTTTGTCGAGGGGGGTTCGGGTGAACATCCTCCCGTTCCCCTAGATTTGCTCCCTTCAGCCGTGTCGTGTCGTATAGGTCACACAAAGATAACTTAACAAAATGAGGTGATTTGCATGAAGAACATTTGGAAATTGGAAAGACAATTACTTACCTAGTACAACTCTCCCAAATATTCAGGCATTCAATTTATTTTTTCTTATTTGGGGTAGGGGGAATGGAAATGAGGGAGGGGTGAAAGCTCAGGTAGCCAACCAACCAACTGACCAATAAGAATTCCCCATTCAAAAAGTTGTATGTAGGATGACCTTTGTTTTTATTATGTTATCTTCTAAAGAACTTTATGTGATAGTTTTATATTTTATTAGTGAAGGAAAAGAGATGGGTGACATTCAAAGGAGAGGAAGATCCAACCTCCATTCCAGGTATGCCTTATTGGGAGAAATACTATCCAGCTCTAGATCTTGTTTTTAAGTCTTAAGTATCATCCCCTTCTCCATCATGTTAATATGTTGTGAAGAAAAAGAATCGGCTGCTATTATTAACGTTTCAAGTTACACTACCACATCTTTTATTGCCATTAAGTAGTTACAACTTACAATTGATTGATGCAGTTGAATGGATATGTTGGTTGAATGGACAACGGAAGAATGCTCCAACTCCAGAGGTAAAATTTGACCTTTCATGTTACAATTCTATGCTCATAATTCATTGACCATCCTTAAACCAGCATTGTCTTTTCTTTGTATGAACTGTTCTTGTTCAAGAATAGCACTGTTATCCCTTTATCAGCATGGGTAAAATTATAGAATACGTGTTAATAAACCGAATAGTTTAGCTCTTCTTTTGATAGTTGGAATGAACACAGACAAAATCATGTTGTTATAAAAAATATATGAAACATCAGTGTGATAAGCCAATATTTGAGTATAGGAAATTTAAATGCATTTGCTGCAATCCATATATCTCGCCCAGTTTATTACTCCAATGAATTCATTGATATACAATCACTTGATATTTTATTTGTATTTTTATTTTGATAGGTAATTCATTCACTAGAAAAGCGTCGGCGGGGAATGGACCCATATATTAACCATAGTCTTATTTTTAAAAACAAGCCAGCAAATGTCTCATAAACCCCTGTTGCTTCTTTTATCATTAATTTCAGCTCCAAGATACTATTTCAATTTTCATTGTGGCTGTGTTTTTTTATTTTAACATCTTATGGTACTTGAAACACTAAGCAGGTTTTCCTTCTTGTGGTTCTTGTTTGTTGTGCCATGTCATTTATGCCTTTGTGGCTATATCCAATTAATTGAACATAGGTCCTCGTGTATATGGTGCAAACTAGTTGAGGTGCTTCTACCATTACATTCACTGTAAAAAAGAAGAGAATGATTGTAAAGCTTGTCAAATATTTGCCTTCAACTAAGTGCTGGAACTTATATGATTAAAGTACTGTCGCAAATTGTCACTTTTAGCATATGTTTTTCATTATTCAGATATGCATCCTTTCAAATGTAAGTATGTGCTGAACTGTATTTAATTTAGCTTAAGTTACTTCCTGAACTATATTTTGATGGTTGTATATTTTCTTTACCAGGAAATGGCTGAGTTGGAGGCCAGAAGGGAATTTGTTAAGCTTAATATTGCTCGTAAGTTTTCCAATTTTATGTCTCTGTTTTGTTCATGGATTTATTATAACTGCTCTTGAAAAAAACAACTCTAATGTACTTACTTACTCCTAACACCGAGGATATTTAAGTTTATAAGAGATGATAGAAAGAAGCTCTTCATTCAACTTCTAGATTGTTGAACTTTCAAAAATAATTCTGCTTTTGGCCCATATTTGACCCTGGGCTGGAGTCAAAAAAAGTCTTGGTGCTTAAACTACAGTGTCGCTTAGATTTATTTTTCTTTACTACTTTATAATTTTTAAAAGTTGGGTTCTGTTCTGGTAGCTGCTTATGAGTTATGAGTTTACTTTTGCTATTAGTCTGGTTTGAGATTTTCCAAACTTATGCTTTCTTAAGACACTTCGGTGATCATTAGATTGGCTGCCAGTAGGACGATCACCTTTCTGATAATAAATTATCTTTTTGTTTCTCTAAGGTCTCAAGAAGGAAGAGGAGGAAAGAATGGCCAAAGAAGGCAAGAGGAAAGCCACAAACATCGGTAAGTTGCTTACTACAGTCTTACTCTATCCTTTGAAAGGGGAATCAAATTGCTACTTGAATCACATGACATTCATTCCTCTTCACCTTGTCCGATTCCCAGGTAAAGCTGATGGTCCAGATTTAAAGAGTTTCGTTCAACAATTTCCAGATGCTTCAAAAGGTATCACCCTATCCTACAAAAGTACCCATGTCCAGTTTTCCATTCTCTAAGCTAGGGCCTGTTTGGTTTTGCAATTAAAACTTTGTTCATTTTAGAAACCAAACAAATGGTTGCAAAACTATTTGTCCTCTTTCGTTTTTGATGCATAAGATGTTCTCAGAAAACAGCAAGTTGTGAAAGAAAGATAGTGGGTTGTGTAAGCTTCCTTTTTTGCAAATTGCACTTCCTTCAATGGTCTTCACTTTGTTAAAACCTTATGAACCTTTAATAGGAAATTTAGTCACCTCTACATGTGAAAGGAAATTGAAGGTGATTTAACATGCATTTGAAACCGGAGCATATCATGTATGGATTGTGTGCATACATTCGTGGTGTGTGTCAGTTTTGGTAATTCAGAGTAAATTATGGGACTAATGAAGAGGAATTTCTTTTGTTGTGTAGCATGTTAGAGGGTGTTTTGCTTTGCCAACAAGATGCGCCTGTGTAATACCACAATGCAGATAGGATAGTACGTTCAAAATATAATGTGGAATACGGTAGTGCCTGATTTATTAAAAGGGGTATCATTATACTGAATACCTATTTATTCTACATAAATGGTAGTATTATTTATTCTCTATTCATATGATAACCTTTAATTAAATAGCAACTTGGTGCTTAACTGGGCAACTAAATCCTAACTTGAATGATATAGATGTAAATGTCCATAGTCCTCCTTTTTTGCAAAATCACTCATGTACAGTAAACAGTGTAATGAGTTTTTTGGTGCAGCCAATGCCTAATAATTACCATGATTCCAAATACAGTGTTTTACCAGCAAACCGAATAGTTTTCGCTTGCCCCCCTTTTTTGCTTGGAGCTAAGCAGAAGTTGTTTTGATACATTATGGTCTATGCTTATCCATATAACGATACATCTTTTTGTTCTGCAACAGTTCTCCATTCCCTGTTTTTTATTATTCTCTTCAGCTAATACATGCCAATTGTTTCTGGACTTTGTTTTGATTGCATCTTCGTTTCTGAAGGTGATACAAAGGCAGAAGCCTCTGATACACAGCATGAAAAAAGGTGAGTCAAAGCAATAATTTTTTTCCAGTGTGGATAGCTTTAACAGGTTTTCACAATTGTAATCATTAATGACAAAAAAGAAAAAGTAAAGAAGTGAAAAGGAAAGTGGAGGATGAGAAATAGTCCTCAGATAATTTCTTTTGCAACCTATGAATTTGACTGTGTTATTGTGTTGTCCCTCTTATAAAACTTGCATAATGTGTAATATAGACATGCAATACCAAAAGTAACCGAAGCAGCAATGTGCTTATCATGTCAGACAACAAACACAAAAAGTTCTATTGTTTGTATTCTTTGTTGTTTTTATCTACCCTTCTATTGATTCACCTAACAACCGCCGGAAACCATAGTACTTTTTAGATTTAAATCATTACTAGTGGAAATAAGCTTACATAGAATGAATGAAGACAATCTAATGATCATCAGTAACGACTTAAATGTATCTTGTTTGTTTTCAGGTCATCAGAGCCAACTGGTTCCGGTGAATCCTTTAGACCAGGAACATGGCAACCTCCTACCTGAGATCACTCAGACTCAATGGGAGCCTTTAGTTTTCTCTTGATGTTCTATTTTAAGGACATCAGATGACTGCAGAAGTTGAATACAAGGAATTAACGCCACGCACTGTGGCAGTCTCATTCTTTCTCCTACCGGATGTTTGCCCCGAATTATTCTTTCTGTCCTTCCTGTTACTTCTTTCAGGGTCTTTCCATTTTTGATAGAACTACATCAACTTTTGGATGAGTAATCCTCAATTGTCAAATCTGCACTATGCTCCTTTACCCTTAGATGTACTGTAAAGTTCTGTTATATTGATAATTGATAAGTTCTTAACAGAAGAAAAATAACAACATACCCAGTGTAATCCCACAAGTGGGGTCTGGGGAGAGTAGAGTGTCTGCATACCGTGAAGAGGTTGTTTTCGATAGATAAATATGTATTCTATATTTTGGGAGTATAGTAGACAAATATCCAGTGACTTGTTTGTTTTTATCTTTCCTATATATATCCTGTGAAAAGTTAAACTTCAGCTTGTCCATCTGACATTTCGTGATAATTGTTTCTATGTAATTTTGTAAAATGGTAGAGATAAAGTCGTGAGAAGTGGTTGAGTATTTTCCCTCCACATAGCATTCGGTATCCATTTTGTGGCTTGACTACTTCGAGTTTGCACCCGAAAGTCCATGGGAGATGAAGCGTCTCCTACCAAAAATTGAACTCAGACTCTAATTAACAATGAAGGAATACTTTTCATTCAACGGAGTGCATAATTATCACAATTTCTGTTTGTTTTTCATGTTCAAAGTGGAACAATTGGGAAGATTAAATATGAGACCATGAAAAGATCTGTATGAATGTACATGGCGGGGACAAAACAATACTAAATCTAATTAATTCTATTCATATCGATAATTAAATTTTTTCGTGTGTTAATCTCTTTATATTTTAATTTTTTAAATAAATTTTTTAATTCCGTCGCTTCAAAAATACAAAATTTGCTCCTTCTCTGTTCTCGCCAGCTCCTTCTGTATATTTTCCCAGTACAGCGCCACGCATTTTACTATATATAGCAAACAAAACAAACAAAAAAGATAAGAGATAAATGATAACTCTATAGTTTTCGTGTTCAGGTAGATAATGTGATCATGTATTTATCCACTTCCCCTTCTTCATCATTTGTTCGAGCATCTTCGTCTACTTCAGCGGTTTCTAGAATCTTCTCCTCATTTTCCCGCCAAATTCAACCTGCGCGGTTTTTTGCTACTACTTACCGATCGACAGGTGCTCTGTTCCTCGCTGGAGCAATTACGGCGTCAATCGGCGGTTTCCGATCAGTTTGAAGGCTCAGATTAGGACTGCGAGTCCAGTTGTTGAACGCAACGTTGCGACTATGGGTATATCTCCTCATACTTTCCATTTAACTATGGAGTTCGATTCATCATGCATTCATGCTGCTGTTTGTAGTTTTTCTATTCCCTCCGTTTCAATTTATTTTGTTGTTAGCTTTAAGGTGGTTGAAATGCATTCGGTTATGAAGTTGTTGCTAGTATTTATCTACTTCTTTTCTATGCAACTTCTGCATATATTTTGTGATTTTTGATGTAATGAAGGATTGATTATATAATTGCACCTTAATCATATATTTAGCCGGTTTTCTAACTTGATTTTTATAAGAGTAGGTGTAATTGAGATTGAAATTAAGTTTTCTATGGTTTACCTGCATAACAAGGCTGCGGGTGTTATTGTGTTAATCTTAATGTCTTCCCTTTCAAATTTGGAATTGGCAAGTCGCGTCTGATGCAAATTTGCTACTGCAAATCCTTCTGCATGAATTTTATGATGTATGATTCTTTAGTTTTGTCTGAGAGATTCTAAATCAAATGATCCTTTTGAATCTTTATCCAGCTTCGGAACATCCTTTCAAAGGAATATTTACTAGTCTTCCCAAGCCTGGAGGTGGCGAGTTTGGGAAATTCTACAGTCTTCCTGCTCTAAATGATCCAAGGATTGGTATGCACTCAAATTATTTAGCTATGTTTAAGTTGAACCTGTAATGATGATCTAGTCCTTGCATTTAATATTGATTGTCCTTGTCATCATGCCAACATTTCAGAATTTTCTGCATTTCATTTCTTTTGATGCAGACAAGCTGCCTTTTTCTATAAGGATACTGTTGGAATCTGCTATTCGGAATTGTGACAATTTCCATGTAACCAAGGATGATGTTGAAAAGATCCTGGACTGGGAAAATACTGCACCAAAGCAAGTTGAAATTCCATTTAAGCCTGCCCGTGTGTTACTGCAGGTTAAAATAATGAAATGCTGTATGAATTAGCAGATTTATGATTTTGAATTCTTGCTCACTTTCAATACGCTTTTAATGATGTACTAAGGATTTTACTGGAGTTCCATCTGTGGTTGATCTTGCCTCTATGCGTGATGCTATGAAGGAGCTTGGTAGTGATCCTGATAAGATCAATCCTTTGGTACATTTCTTTTTCAGCCGGTGCCTAGATTGCTCAAGACCTCTATTTCTCTACAGGGGTGGTAGTGGTTCCTTGTTTATCATCCTGTATATTGAGACATTGATAATCTATACAGGTTCCAGTTGACCTTGTAATTGACCACTCGGTGCAAGTTGATGTTGCAAGGTCGGAAAATGCTTTGCAGGCTAATATGGATATTGAATTCAAAAGAAACAAAGAGAGGTTTGCTTTTCTCAGATGGGGTTCCACCGCCTTCCGCAACATGCTTGTTGTTCCTCCTGGTTCCGGTATTGTTCACCAGGTATCATCGTGCTTTCTTTTTTCTTTTGATCTAAGAAAATAAATGAAGAGAGGCCTAATCCATGTTGCTGCCAAGGTATTAACCTGCATTAAAAGTGTTGTTTTTAGTTTTATTTTGCCACCATTTTGCATGTTTGCTTCCTTATTCTCCTCTCAACTATTCCATAGGTTAATTTGGAGTACCTTGGACGAGTAGTTTTCAACTCGGATGGTGTACTTTATCCTGATAGTCTAGTCGGGACAGACTCTCACACCACAATGATTGATGGATTAGGAGTTGCTGGATGGGGAGTTGGTGGCATTGAAGCAGAGGCGACAATGCTTGGCCAGGTATTTAATTTGTTTCAACATTTAAGTGATTTTATGCTCCATCCTATATAGTAGTAGTATATTAGTATATGAGATCTCGCAGCCTGTAAACAGTGGCGGAGTCAGAAATTTTAATAAGGGGGTTCAAAATCTGAGAAGTAAACACACGAACCAGTGGAAGGGGGTTCGACATTTATTATACATACCTAAAAAATAATTTTAACCATGTATAAATAATAATATTTTTCGCCGAGGGGAACCCCCTCATTATATGCTGCCTCCGCCCCTGCCTGTAAACCTGCTATGAATCAGCACTGTCCTTCATTTGTTGTCACTGCATTGATTCCTTGAATGCCAAGGTGAGATGATTTGCCTAGACATACTTCCCTTTTCAAATATCTTGGCCTATTAACTTCTACTTGTTATTGTCACTTGTCAAATCAATCATCACTTTACAATTTCATCCCTTGATAAACACTATCATTCAATTAACTTGATTTTTCCCCATTCTGTTTTTTTATCTGACAGTCGATGAGCATGGTTTTGCCTGGTGTTGTCGGCTTTAGAATGACTGGAAAATTGCATGATGGGGTGACGGCTACTGATTTGGTCTTAACTGTAACTCAAATGTTAAGAAAACACGGTGTTGTCGGAAAGTTTGTGGAGTTCTACGGTATTTAACCATCGCTCGGGCTCCTTTAAAATGGCAAAAGCAATGTCTTCTCTGCATGTGGCTCATTTAGTTTCTTTGGTAAATAGGTCCAGGACTAGCTTCACTATCATTGGCTGACAGGGCAACAATTGCAAATATGTCTCCCGAGTACGGAGCTACCATGGGTTTCTTCCCGGTAGATCATATGACATTACAGTACCTTAGATTAACTGGACGGAGTGAGGAAACAGTTAGTTTTTCCCTCTTTTTCTCTCCTTTAATAGGGGTCTGCTTAAATAATAAAATGCTCGGATATTTCTAACAGTCTCATTACTTTGTATGATTAGATAACAATGATTGAGGAGTACTTGAGGGCAAACAAAATGTTTGTTGACTACAACGAGGTAATTTTCTACAACAATGTTATCCTCATATATTTATGTTCAAATTTTGTGATGTAACTCAGCAGTATAATATTACAATACAGCCTCAAGAGGAGAGAGTTTACTCGTCTTATTTGGAATTGGAACTTGCTGATGTTGAACCCTGTGTCTCAGGACCAAAAAGGTAGTAATATTTATAACTGTGTTTAGATCCTGTCCAGCATTTTCACTGTTCTCGTCTCTCATAGGCCAAATGACCGTGTCCCTCTCAAAGATATGAAAACTGATTGGCATGCATGCCTTGATAACAAACAAGGATTCAAGGTATTCTTTCCTCGGCAAATGTTTTGAATTTTGGAGATATTCTTTTCCCTTTTCTTTTTTATCTTAAACATGAAAATCCTGATTGATGAAGCATCAATTCATTTTGGTAGCCAAACTCAAAATTGTATCTTTTTGCACATCAATAATCAAATGAGACTTTTGATTTTAATTTTTTTTTTAAAAGAAACTTCATTTTAGTAGCTGACACAAGAACGTCATAGAAGTGTTTACTTGTATAATAAATATGCCATGAAGTGTTGAATGGCATAATAAATAAGCACTTTCATTTTAATCATGCAGGGATTTGCTGTGCCCAAGGAGGAGCAAGATAAAGTTGCAAAATGCACATTTCATGGACTGCCTGCTGAACTTAAGCATGGTAGTGTAGTTATAGCTGCTATAACGAGCTGCACAAATACATCTAATCCAAATGTCATGCTTGGAGCTGGTCTGGTTGCAAAAAAAGCCTGCGAATTAGGTTTGGAGGTTAGTTTTAGTGCTTAAACTAATGCTGCAGGCCTCATTGTTTGTTATGCGGCGTTTCCGGAGCTAAATTAGTTACAGATGGAGCATGCTTCTGAAGTTAACTTGTCTGATTATTCAACAGGTTAAACCATGGATAAAAACAAGTCTGGCTCCAGGTTCAGGGGCTGTTACAAAATACCTCCATAAGAGGTAAAGTTTGTGATCGGTTGTTTCTTATCGTGGCTCTTCCCGTGAACATTATTATTTGTTCTCCCTGAATTAATGTGTGACCTTGTATTGCAGTGGCCTAGAAAGGTACCTGAACCAGCAGGGCTTCAATCTTGTTGGCTATGGTTGCACAACATGTATTGGTAATTCTGGAGATCTTGATGAATCAGTTGCTTCTGCCATCACTGACAATGGTACTGTCCAATTTAGCCCCTGACCCTTGCTATTTTTTGGTTAAGCCCTGTCCAATATGTAGTACTTTCATGTGGTGCTCTATGTTGTGCAATTTGTAGTACTTTAACATGGTGCTCCGGTGGCATTCAGGCTGCTTGAGCAGGTCATGTTTTAGCAAGAAAAATGATTGTCTATGTTGATGATGTTTCTTGGGATTCATTTTGCAGACATTGTTGCTGCAGCTGTACTTTCTGGAAATCGGAACTTCGAAGGCCGTGTTCACCCTCTAACAAGAGCTAATTATCTTGCTTCACCACCGCTAGTTGTCGCATATGCACTTGCAGGAACGGTATGCTAAAATGAAATAGTGGGGGGAGCTGTCCCTCATTTTCTTAAATTGATACCCCTGCTAACCGTGGAACTCCAAATTCTACAATATGTTTGTTGAAATACTATCTTTTGGGCATATAATTTGCTGAAGGAGTGAACTTTTTGTGCTGAGATAGCTTCTTTCTGTACTCTATTTTCCATTGGCTACTCTCAAATACTGGCCTTCAGTTTCACTATAAATGTGCCAACTAGAACCCTTTCCAGCCTTGTTTAGCATTTTTCTTCTGAAAGAGTTTATTACTTGATGCTCTCTGCTGCCAGTGTTTCGTTTCACCTATTTTTTGTTCTTATTTAGCCAACCAAGATTTCTCTTCTGTTTTTTTTTAGTCTTAAGGATGGGGGGAAGGGGTTTGTTTCCGAGTCTTGCTTCTAACCACTAGTATTACCTCCTTTGCTTGCATGTTTCAGGTGGACATTGATTTCGAGAAGGAGCCTGTTGGAATTGGAAAAGATGGAAGAAGTGTTTACTTAAAGGACATATGGCCTAGCAATAAAGAAATAGCGGAGGTATTATGTTTTTGCTTTCCTCAATAAGCAATGAGTATCCCCATGGCGTTTCAAATACGACTAAAAGCGATTTCCTGTAGGTTGTTCAATCAAGTGTGCTCCCTGAGATGTTTAAGAGCACTTATGAAGCTATTACTCAGGGAAATCCTTTCTGGAATCAACTCTCGGTTCCATCATCCAGTATCTATGCATGGGATCCAAACTCCACCTATATCCATCAACCCCCATATTTCAAGGGCATGAGTATGGACCCTCCGGGTCCTCATGGGGTGAAGGATGCCTTCTGCTTATTGAACTTTGGTGATAGTATCACCACTGACCATATATCTCCAGCAGGTAGCATTCACAAGGATAGTCCTGCTGCTAAGTATCTTATGGAGCATGGAGTTCAACGGAGGGACTTCAATTCATATGGAAGCCGACGTGGAAACGATGAGGTGATGACTAGAGGTACTTTTGCTAACATTCGCATCGTCAACAAGCTCTTGAATGGGGAAGTTGGTCCAAAGACCATTCACATACCGACAGGGGAGAAACTGTATGTGTATGATGCAGCAATGGTGAGTTACAATGTCTATTCAGGAAATATTCCACTTGTTTGGCTATATGCATATTCCATAAATACCCCCTTGTCATATGTGATGATTAATGTTTCGTTATGCTATATTGAACTACTTGCAGAGATACAAATCTGATGGGCACAACACCATTGTTGTTGCTGGAGCAGAATATGGGAGTGGGAGTTCCCGTGATTGGGCTGCTAAGGGACCAATGCTACTAGTAAGTATTTTAGTCTAATTTCTGCGGTTCAGATTATCCTTTTTCTCTATGGATGTGACATTATTGTTCTTGAAACAGGGAGTAAAAGCAGTAATAGCTAAAAGCTTTGAGAGGATACATCGCAGCAACCTGGTTGGAATGGGACTTATTCCACTTTCCTTTAAGCATGGTGAGGACGCAGAAACACTTGGTTTGACTGGTCACGAATGTTACACTATTGACCTCCCACCGAAGATTTCTGATATAAGGCCTGGACAAGATGTTACTGTGACTACTGATAGTGGAAAATCTTTCATCTGTACTCTTAGATTTGACACAGAGGTATGCATTTTGTTTCTGCTATATATTACAACCTTTTTATCCTAGTCTAGTGTGTTGAATAAGTAAAATGTTAAAAGTAAATGATCAAATTGTGTTTTCAGCATGCAATTGAATGAGTTTGCACTTCATTTTCTTATTTCATATACTAGTGAAAGCTGCATTATAAGTTGGGTCGTCGCAATTCTTGACATTTTGCTGGTCCGTTGAGGATTAATAGACAAAAGAAGTCATAACTACGACCTTATATAAACCTATTATGGCTAAGCGATAGAAGTCTATGTGCAAACATATGTTATGTATCTATTGGTTTGGTGTAAATAACGAGTCATATATTTGTTGATTTGGAATTGTAGGTTGAGCTGACGTATTTTGAGCATGGTGGCATCCTTCCTTACGTCATTCGAAACTTGAGCAAACAGTGAACCTAACACCTGCAAGGCACAAATTGCTGTACGACATGCTTTCCCTATCCTAGTTAGCGTTGCTCAAGAAGATGGAAGTCCTGAACTTATCAATGTATAGAAGATGATATGGATTGTAAATATTATGTTTGGTAATTGTTGAGCTATATGAGTTGTAACTATTGTATGATTGTTCTAAAACCTCTTAGTGAAAATAACTCTAAGAGTAGCATAAGTTTGATTTGGTATTTGTAATTCCTTTTTCCCCTCAAAACATTTGCTACGGGAAGCCGAAAAGAACAGAAATTCATGCACTGCATATGGAAAGAGAAAGCTAGAGTAGCTCAATATATGAATCTTTAGCAGCAACTTTCTAATGTACATTCACGCAGGAACAACTACTACCAAGAACAATATACACAACTCTTGACAGTGGCCTTACTATTAACAGTGTGATGTCCCAAATAGGAGGCTTTTCCATTGCCTGAAAGAGTCTGAATACAGAAGGTTTTTGTATTGTTGACTGACAGAGATCAAAAACAAGTTTCATATAAGTAAACTCCTATTTTCAATTCCGGATGTTCAGGGATCTGCTAGCCAGTGAGGCAAGTGCTAGTGCTTTTGCCCTACTATTCATCGTTACCCATTTCTTTTCTGCACGTCGTTGGTGTTGTCTTGCATTCTTTGCTCGCTTTGGCGCTAGTCTAGTATCTCTCTCAAGAAATGCAAGTCTAAACTTTTCTGCAATGGGCAAATCTTCTGAGCTTGAAACTGATGATGGTGATGTTCTAGGTACAAATCCAGAAACTGCCCAGATCTTGGGGTCAATATCTTCAACCATGGGATCATCTAATGATACATCTAGTCTTGCTTCTCTAGGTATATCAAGCCCCCTGTAACCGAGTGGCGACGGCTTTGGATTTACTATGACTCGTGGGCATTCTTCAGACAAAATCTCCAGCTGTTCCTTTTCAACTTTTGGCTGCAAAAGGATTAGATATTAGTCTGAATTCAGGAGACTACTCCTTACTCTTAGCCAAAGTTGCAACAAGAAAATTGCAAGTTGACTTGGACAGGGTTTTCCCCAAATCATCAATTACATGGTTAAAGAGTGATACTGCATTGGTATACTTAAGAACTTTGAGTTAAACAGCTCAAATCTTCATATTAATAAATTAGGTTTTTACATCAGCATTCAACTTGATGTATTGCAAGTAAATGTCTGACACTAAAACTAATACTTCTATAAATAGAAATATTATTATGTGAAGTTAAAACATTTAATGTCTTTTAAGAATATACAATAAAAATAATCTATTTGTTATTCCAGTTCATAAGTCACATGCATAACTCTTAATAAGAAAGATGAAGTTTTGCAAGCTTGAACAGGAAATACAACTCATACCCATAAAAGCCAACGCAAGGATGTCGCACCATGAGCTATTTCCAAGGTATCAAGTTCCTCCCAAGAATCTCCTTCCACATGCTCTAGTATTGGTTTCAAGAAACGGAGGCATCTACGAGCTGTGTTCTCACTCCGAGGGCAGCCTCTGCAACATTAAATTTGATTCATTTTGTTTATGTGGTTAATTTCTACATTTTCCTTATTTGTTGAGAGTGTTTTATCAAGCAAAATATATGATGAACCTAGATTTTTACAAAAGATATCTTCCATAGAAAAAACTTCAAATGGCATTTGTGTAAATAGTTGAAAGATGCAAGGTTCTTTTGTAAAAATAGTTTGAGATTGTGTGTTCTATCCCTAATAATAGCATACTTTTTTACTTTATCCACAAGAATCTTAAAAAATAGTCAACGAATGCTTACACTATGCACACAGAAAAAACAAATGCATCAAATTTGAGCATCCTTAAGTAAGGCAAGTTCAAATATCTAAAAAATAGCCAATGAATGCTTACACTACGCACATATTTGAGAAGAATCTTAATACTGAATGTACTCATTAGTAAAAAAAACATTATTTAACATGAAAAGGTTCACAGGTTCTAAGCAAGTTATAAGAAAACCAAATGGTTGCATCAGTAGACTCGAGGTTAACCAGACAATCATTTATGAACTGTTAGCTTAGGGGAAATCCAATGGACCAGATCTTGTTATTGTTACACACGATGTTTTATGCTTCATGACTGAAAGAAGTGACTTGATTTAAGAAAGGAAACCTACCCCCATCTCAGTATTTCCAGAGACCGGCAGTTCTGCAAGAGTTCTGATACACTGACTGATGTGAGCTTGCTGCAGCGACTGTGACAATGGATGTTCATATTTAGGTTCACATTTCAAAACCAAATTTAAGTTGAGCAGCAGAAAAAGGACTGAAATAGGTGAGAGTGTGGCCTGCACAAAGTGTGTAATGCAACTTTAAAGAAAAGTGAATCCAGAAAAGCACTTGGAATAAATTCTTTTACACAAGTACGAGATCAAGAACCAGTTAGAGAAAGCAAGAAGAGTAGAAAATGGGAGTTAACGCCTCATAACATATTTTTTAAGCCATACAGTCAGCACACTACTTGATTTAATTTACTAGTAGTGAGGGCTCCTTACTAATTGCAGAATTTTGACATAGGACAAAAATTATGTGTGCCTTAGTGGAAATGAGAGGTGTCATGTAGCAAGATATAGTTGGTGCACCATGCATATCCAATAAGGAAGTTAAACCAGAAGATCTTGTCTGACATGCATGTTGTTTCTGAAAACAAAGAAACCCTCGACAAATGAAATGATCAATATGCAACACCTTATATCAACTGCTTGCAGATGTTTGCAAGTTTTAACCACTTGTGATAGGCCAAAATCAGAAACCTCCGAACCAGACAAGTCCAGGATTTTCCAGGAGCTATCAGCCAATGCAACAATGACATCGTCATTCAATAGCCTTCTCCTCCTTGCAATTGCCACAAGTGCCATCTAACAATTAAAACAGATTGTTTCAGTAACAATTAGAGTCAAAAGGACAAGCTAGGATGTAAATCCACATTTTCCAATAATTCATTAAATAGTTTTGCAAGATAGCATGGATTGACAGTTTTATTTTACTTTTTTAGTTAACCTTCGCCGCCACCACCTCAATCTCCACCAAACAATTCCCTCAATGAAAACAAACCAAGGAAGAAAAAATATATGTATTCTTTGATAGACAAGAAGCAGTTTTTTGTCAAAAGTTGGATGAAAGATTCCAGGGAAACATTCTTTCACTATTACGTTCACCCTCAATATGGTGGCATAATAAAATTGCAAAAAATTAAACTTGCTTGACTAGGAAATAGGACATCTATAATGCCACTTTTTGGATTGAAAACCTTATTATCTTAAGGGAATTGCAGAAGAACATACAGTTAACTGAAGCACAAAAGGCTCCACGCGTTAAGAAGCAAAAGTTCTCGGGTTAAACGATTGCCAACTAAATCTAGTTGTAGTCGCATCAACCAGAGGGTACATTTTCAGAATAACTATAACCAAAATACGTATAAAACCAGGCATAATAATGTTCAACCTTCATGGTGGACGGAATAGCAGCTATCTCGGCGAGGTCTTCAATGATATCCTCAAAATGTCTACCAATAACTCCAAGACACAAGCTCACCAAGCTAGGAGGCTTTTTCTTCATAATAGCTAATACTGTAACAAAACAATCAAACTCCATTAACTCATCACAATTCAAAGCACCACCACAACTACAAGAACTTCATGTGATCCACAAAACAGAACAAATGAACAAACATCTGGACTTCTGCTCACAACAAAATCAAGACAATTACACCGAATTGCTTCAAGTCTTGTTTTCTACTACTAGTTAGGACACCAAACATTATTTCCCAAAAATTAACAAAATCCTATTCTAAATCACACAGAATAATAGATGTAATCAATATATACTCCGAACCCATTATTCTTTTTGTA